>CATIWR010211284.1:0-63647 GCA_949677035.1 Omphalea diandra | reverse complement strand
CACATACATACATATATGTATGTATGTGTGTATGTATGTATGATGTATATATGTATGTATGTATATATGTATACATACATACATACATACATACATACATATATATATATGTATACATGTATGTATGTATGTATGTATGTATGTATGTATGTATGTATGTATGTATGTATGTATGTATAAGCTTTAGCTAGATTGAGGCTAAATACATCCGCAAGCCTTTGAACTTTGCCTATTTGTGGTATTAAGCCCTTTGTACTTTCTTCGCTCACATTAAGCCCTCGAACTTGCTAAATTTTTTATTGTCGTACCTTTTTTAATAGCCCTGTTGTATGTGAACTTTGTATAACATTGAAAGCATGTGATTTGCTTAATTCATTGCTTTATTGGCTAAAATGAACAAATGAAGCTGTTATAAACAAAAGAGAATAATATTTTAAAAACATAAGATGCTAAATTTAGCGTTTTGATCTACAAATCCAAAAAGAGGCGAAGAATTAAAGAGTTGAAGAAAAAGTAAAGAAGAAGTGAAGAAAAATGCCAAATTCAGAGATATCAGATGCTACTGTTAGAGGATCATTACTATCACGTGGAGTGGATGACCCAAATTTCTTCCACTACTTCTATGGTGGTTTAATTCGACTATACATCTCAAAGACAGAAGCAAATAAGAAAGAATGTTCTTTAAGTATGTCTTTGGATGTTGTTTACCCATTATGGATTTCATTGTTTTGTATTGTGTTTATGTTTGATGAAGGGTACATTTTATAAGTTATTTATTTGGCATGATGAGAGGTATACGAAAAAAGCATAACTAATAAAAAGGCTTACATTGAGTATGAGAAATGAAAAGTTTAGACAAGATAATAATAGTGAAGGAACAATAGAAAGGGTTGAAGAAGTTACAATGATGAAGCAAGAAATTATAACTTTGACGACTGAGTTGAAAGAAGGTCATAAAACTTATACGAAAATGAGGCAGGAAAGGAACTTGATTGTGTTAGGAATTATTGTTATTTATGTTTCTATTTTGTTGCATTTTATGAAATGAAATTAGGAAAATGAATGAAAGGAGGTATATTTGGTGTATTTGTTCAAAAACATGCTGATGAACATTGCCTTTAGATAATGTAATGTAATATTACAACTTTTTTATATTTAATAAATGTAACTTTAGCTACTAGAAGTTCTATAAACTTTTGCCTTTTGCTAATGCATTTTGCCAATGCTCATTTTGTTGCTACTACTTATTATAATTTGCATGAGTTATTAGTTTTCAGAGAACATTCTCGTGTAAGATTTGTCATTGAGTATATAACCTTTATAATAAACAACATATAGGTATTACTAGAATTAAATTCAATATTCATAAACAATAACTTTGAAAGAAGCTCCATTTCCATTCAATAAGTGGCTAAAATAGTTATTTACAATATTAATCCTGTAAAGGCCAAAATAGGCTTTAATATGCAAACTGAAGAAACCTAATTGTGTTACATTTAATTTTTAAGTTGCTTAAAAAAAAATATCTAATGTAAAATTAGGCCAAACGACCTTAGTTTACAATATAAGCAGTTTACAGAAAATAGTCTCAACTTGAGTTTGTCATTTGTTATTCCTTTACAGTATAAGCTGTTAGTTTATCCAAAATTTAACAAAGTTCTCCAAAACTAACCCTAAATGTGACACGTATCATTACTGAGTTTACTGAGTTTGTCTTCCATCAACATTTTTCTTCATTGCATGACTTTTTAGTCGCCTTGCTTCTTGAAAATGCCTATTTGTAATAGCATGCTTCCTTTGCAATTGCAGTCCTCTTGGTTCATGTTTAGTAACAACCTAAGAAATGCAATAGTCATTAGCACTCAAATTATTTAATAACTTAATATAAAGTAGCATAAATCACACACTCACAATAACAGGATCCGTTGATTTCTTCCTAAAAGTTATTGAGATAAACTATTTGTGTGTGCCTTTGCTTGTTGAGTTTGTCCTTCAATTTTTTGTCTTTTTGATGGATATGATGGTTGAAAACTAAAATGATACCATTATTAAATGAAAGAATAAAATGCTTCAAATCTAAAGTACAATAAATACATAAAATACCTATGAGACAGTGCTTTTTATGATGATTGAGTCTTATGTTGCTAACTTTGTTACTCATTTCTTTGTCTTGTTAGTTACTTTAATGCTTGAAATTTAAAGTGAAAGAAATATGAAATTCAAGAATATACATGCCTCAAACCTTAAATTCAATAAATACATAACATACTTATGATACATAGGTCTTTGTGGACAACTTATGATATTGTAACCTACTTTCTTACAAATCTTGCATGTCATTATTCTTCCTTTCATTGAAGACTTTCCCATCTTCTTCAGCTCATCCTTATCCTTCCTCCTTAATTTCTTTGGTTTTCCAGGTCCTTTCTTAATTTAGGAGGAAAAATAACTTCAATTTCTGACTCTAGCCACATAATTTTGCCTTTAATAGGTTATATGCACACTGCATATGCTTTGGAATAAGTAGACTTCTTATACCAATGCTCAATGTATATGTTATCATGTTTACTTGGAATAGCACAGATAACATGGGGACATAGGATTCCTATTAAATCCCATTCCCTATATGAACATTTCCTTAAATTGAGTTGTACTTTTGCCTCAAATCTTGATTAAATATATAGGCTACCTTATACCCTTCATCCCTATTGAAGATAATGCACTAATCAAAAGACTTTAGCTTATTCTTTTTTACTTTGTCCTTTGCCTTTAGAGATACATCACATATCCATGTGGATTGAAATTGCCTCTGACTTGCTATTCTCTTTATAACCTGTACCCTAATCTCCTTAAGCATTGTGATGATACTCTTGCACCTTATTTCCTAAATTGATCCATTGAAAGTCTCTAGCAAGTTGTTATCCACTATGTCACACTTGACATAGGTGCTAAAGAAAACCTTGCAAAAACTTACCAAGTTGTATTCCATCATAACTTTAACTATCCCTTCTCGTAGTTTTTTTAGTTTATTATGCTTTAATTCAGCTTCAAATGTGGACTTTGCACAAGTCCAAAAAGTTATTTTCCTTTCTTCCCCTTTCCACTTCTTAGCTGAAGCAAGATATACATGCCTTGCACATCTCCTATGCTCAACCTGAGGTAAATGTTCTTTGATTGCACTGTTAACTCCCTACAAACAAATGAACATGTTATTAACATTTAATATTTATAATGTAATATAGTATATACCAAAGGAAAATTAATTATACATATGCATACCTTTTATATATATGAAATAAATATGTATCCTATGCCATCTTGAAGAGGCAGATCATGCTTCAAACACCTTAAGAACCAACCCCAATTGACCTTGTTCTCAATCTCTACCATTGCCTATGCTACTGGGTACATATGATTGTTCCCATCCCTCCCAATTACATATAATAATTGTCTTTTGTATATCCTTTTTAATAAACATCCATCCAAGCCTATAATAGGCCTACACTTAGCTATAAACCCTTTCTTACAAGCATAAAAAAAATATAAAATCTCTTAAACTTTAAGGGATCAAAAGGATCAGGAGGATTGTCCCTAGTCCTTTTAACTACACAAGTAGTTTTGGGATTATTATGTTGGATCTCCTTAACATAACTGTGTAACATAAAGCACTTTTTGCTACAGTCTCCAATGATTTCTTTCATCACCTTCATTTTGGCATTCCCATATCCACTAAGATTAACATGTAATTTCAATTCTATCTTGTATATTTCCTTCAAAACTCTTAGTTTCATTTTAGGATGGATCATAATTCTGGTTTTAAAGTATTTTGAAAGAAAATTGCTTGTTGCAAACCTACTCTTATGTAACTTATGACACTTATGATGCAGATTATTTGTCTTCACAACTAAAGTATCATCCTTATGTTCCCTACTTGCAAAAAAAGCTAAGGGCAACCTATCATACACTGAGCTCTAATCTTACCAGGTTCATTTTTCTTAAACCTTACCCCAACACCCTTTAAAATTGCATATGATGCTAAAACATCTCTAAGTTGCTCTACATTTCTAAATACCATACTAAGGTAGAAAACTAGTATTTTATCTAATGGGTCAAAATAGACTTTACTACTATTTCTCCTAAATGTATTGTCCATATATTCATCATTTGTCTCAGTGTAATAACTCCCATAATCTGAAAAGTCATAGTACTCATTGTTGTTTCCATCTAAATCTCTCATTCCTACCTTATCATGCTCATCTACTTCCTTTAACTCCTCTTTATCCTTTTTCTCTAACCCTTCATTATCAACTCTATCTATATCACTACCAGCCACAACATTTATCATCTCATTATACCCCCTCATTTTTTCCCTAGCTTTTATTAAATCCTTATCTTCATCATCAGATTCTACCTTTTGTTCATCATCCCCTTCCTCTTCTTCACCTCCCTTTTCATCCTCCCCTCGCTCTTTATAACCCTCTCCTGTCCGTTTCTCACCACCTTTTTCACCCTCCCCTGCCTCTTCCTCCGCTTCCTCTTCACCCTTCCCTCCCTCTTGCTCGCCCTTACCTCCTTCTTCCTTATTTTTCACATTTCAATCATCACCTTCCAAATTGATGTTTTTATCTAACCAATCAACTATTTCTTCTAGCCCTTCCACTATATTATCCTTATATACCTCTGGACCTATTATTTCTTTATTAGGCAGTACATTACCCACTTTATCTTTATCGATGACCTCTATAAAGTCTGAGATTTTGTGCTTCGAGAGCCTGAACCTATCTCAACTTCATGTGATCAACATAAAATGTAACACTATCCCCATCTCTTAACTTACTACATATGACACAACTTGTCTATCTCTACTTTCTTTCTCAAATTTCCCATTAACCAAGTCTTTGTAAAATAATTAAGCTATCTTGTTGTACCCTAATTCCTTCATATAAGATATAATAGTAGGAAACGACAGTCTATCTACGTCAATGGCCTTTTCAATCAACTACTGTTTTCACCCCACTTTCCAGCTCTTAAACAAAATTTACACTTATGATTAATTACTAGGTCAATGCAAATTTCAGCCATGTTGCAATGTACATAAAACAAAGACCATATTTCAGTCACTATAAGAATAACACATGGTGCAATATATAAAATACAGGCCACATTTCTGTCATTGTTATCTCAAACAAACACATGCTATAATATATCATTATTAGATGAAAACAAAATAAAAAACAAAGCCATCAAATATGCAAATAATAGTGAGCAATTGTAATGAATACGGATAGTCAAAGACATGCAAACCCAATCCATGTAAATAAAAAAAAATCGGCCATTTCTATACTCATAATAAACTATTTACCAATATTATTACTTTAATCATACCTGAAATACACTACAAACAAACAAAATTCCAAATGTGGTCCACTATAAAAGCCCTACAATAAACAAGTAATTCCTCTACCACATTCATGCAAATACATAAAAAAAGCTCCAAATGTGGTCCACCACGGAAGTCATAATAAATTGCTAACCTTTAGATGCTTTGATTCCACCAAAGTGGTCCATTGTGCAATTTTAAAGCTTTTCCACATTGTGATTCCACCCAAAGATGAAAATTGTTCTCGAAATACCAAGGTCCACCAACAAATTTCAGAGAAATAGAAATTTAGAAAATTTTGAAAAATTCGGGATTTAGTTAACAAAATTAGTATATTATGCGAATTATGGATTTCTATTAGCTAAAAGAAAGGACATTTTGGTTAATCAACCCAATTTTGTAAGGGCATTTTCGTCTATTAGGCAATTCACTTGCTTTTAACGTGATACGAAGTTCACATGCAATGGAGTTGTTAAAAAAGGTGTGATGGTAAAAAAATTTTGAAAGTTCGAGGGCTCAGTGTGAGTGAAAAAATACAAACGGCTTAATAAAAAAATAGGCAAAGTTGAGGGGCTTGTGAATGTATTTACCCGCTAGATCAATCTTCAAGATCATATACCCCGTTGTGGAGCTTCTCATCCTATTTGTGTGAAGGATTTCTTAAAAATAACTATGTTATCCATAATGTGTCTACTCAGAACAAAGCCAGCCTGATTGGGCGAAATGATCTCTGGTATAATATGTTTGAATCAATTCATCGTAGTTTTGGTCAGATCTTGTATGACATTACATAAGCTTATTGGGTGCATTTCATTTATAAGCTTATTGGGTGCATTTCATTTAGGCTTTCAGGACTCTTTTGCTTTAGGATAAATACCAATATAACCTCTCTTAGTCTCTGGTCTAGTTCCCCACCTTCAAGGAAACTCAAAACTGATAGAACAATTTGAGGTGCTATAATATCCCTACACTTTTGGTAAATGCAAGTATGAAAACCATCAGGGTCTGGAGCCTTATGTGGATCCATTTCAAAAAGAGCTTGTTTAACATCTTCAACTCTAAAAACTCTACCCAAAGTCCTAGCATTCTCAGATAATATAGAAAACATGATTGATTAAATAATAGTGACATCGACATTATCTTTTGCTTGAAAAAGTTGCAAATAGAAAGTACGGACCATGTCTTACAACTCCTTCATATTCCAAACCCAATTTCCCAAAGTATCCTTCAAACAGTGAACAAAATTACTAAATAAGTGTGACAAAACTGTGCATTCCTTTCTCCATCCTTAATCCACTTCTCTCTGGATTTCTAAAACCAAAGCATTTCTTATTGAAGGAGGACATCATCCAAATGTTTCCTCAGTTTTGCATCCAATTTCAACAGCCTGCCATCCCTCCTCCCTATAAGAATCTGCTGCACCACCTGAAGCCCTACCCAAAGCCTCTTTTCCTTCTGAAAATATCTCCAAAGATATTATGATTCCATTGCTTCATTTCTTCGGTCATTCGATTAACACTCAAACAAAATCCCCTCTCTGTTCCACTTTTCTCAACATACTTTTTGAAGCCAGGATGAGTAAACCAGGGGCGCCTGAAATCCAAAAGGCTTGCTATGCAGTCTCGATTCCTTAGGGTTGACCACTAAAAGAATCGGACAATGATCAGATTGATTCTTGGATAAGTGGGTAAGGCACCTAGTCGGAAATTAACCTTTCCATTGGTCGTTACACACTGCTCGATCAAGCCTGGCACCCTTCCAGTTATTAGTATTATGCCCTCAGCACTGAGTGTACTTCGACCCCGCAAAGCCTAAATCAATCAGGCTATTATCAAACAGCCAGTTATTAAAAGCCATTGATGTCACATGCTTGCACTGAGAAAATCCAAACACTTCGTCATCTGTTGAAATATAATTGAAATCTCCAATCATAATACCAGGCCTATTACCCACCAACTTGTCATAAGACAAATCTCGCCACAAATTCTTTTGAAGAGCAGCATCTGGACTACCGTAGACAGTAGATAGGAGCCAACTACCCTTATTCGCCTCCTTCACCATACAATGGATGTAATAGGAATGAGTTTCGATAATCTCCACATTCACCTGCGTTTTATTCCAAAAAATCCAAATCCTGCCGCTAAAACCCATGGCCTCAATACGCACCCACCTCTCAAGCTGCATACAAAACTGATTCGCAGGCTCACCACTCGACTTTATTTCTAATAGGCCCAGTATCCCAGGTCTGTGGATTTTGAGTAAATCTGGTACTCGACACTGTACCTTGACAATTCCACACCATTACTTTAAGCATCATAAAATCAGAAATGGAAAAAAGGAAACAAAACCTCAATGATCATTTCCATTTGAGAATAATTTAAATTTAATGATATATTTTATATGATATGAAACTGAAATTTTAAATTTATTCCAGGTTTGTGGATTTTAAATTTATAAAAATCAAACTGAAATTTTTTATGAATCAAATCAAACTGAACCATACTTGGTTCGGTTTAATTAGTTTGGTTCAGTTTGAATCAAATTTTTTAAAATTTTTTAATATAAATTATATTATTTTAATTATTTATACAAATAAAACTTATTATATGTTAATTGTATATGTATATATAGAGTAAATTTAATTTATTTTTAAATAAAAAATTATATTTAAGTCATTTATTTAAAAAATTAGTTTATTCGGCTCATTCAGTTCAATTTTATTTTAAAAACTAGAATCAAACCAAATTGAATTAACTAAAATTTTTAAAGAAAAAATTGAATCAAATTGACTTCTAGATTAAGTCTATTTGAATAAACTAAACTGGCTAGTTTTGTTCAGTTTTTCGGCCATATAGTAGACAACCTTAATCATAAGAATCTATTTGGATGAGCAGTAAAGGTGGAGAAAAAAGGGCAAGTGAGTGAGTAATATCCACTTAATTTTGTTTGAGAAAGAATTTCGAATTAAACATAAATAGTAAAAAAGGGTAAGATTTGTCTTTTCTTAATCTCCAAAATTCATAATAAAAAACTTCATAAAAGCAAAAAAAGTAATATATTTTATTTTTTTATCCTTAGAATTTTGTTTTGTTCCCTTGAAAAGTATGAATATTTTTATGAAATCAAATACTTTACATTAATGAATCTTCTTAACTCCATTAGAGTTGTAAATAAACCAAAATAACTAATGACCTACTCAAAAAAATGTTTGAGAATGACTTGATACTAATCTAGTCAAGTTTGAGTTCAAACTATTCAAATACTTTGTTGAGTCGAGTTCAAATATGAAAATACTCAACTTGAGAAACTCAAGAGCCTAATCGAGTTTTCACATTTTTTGATCATGTTTTGTTTTATATTTTAGTAAATTTACATAAATAACCAACTTGAATCGAGTTAATCAAAATTTCAATCTCATTCGAGCTTATTAAGTTTGAAATTAAGATTTCAAGAAATTTTTAAATGAGTAATCAATCTGAGTTGAGTATTTAAAATATTTAATTAGGTTAAGCTTGAACTTGAAAAATAAAAATCAATCAAACTCAAGTCAAGCTTAAACTTCAAGTTTTATAACTTGAGCTTGATTGAGTTTGACTTAGCTTGATTACAACTCTAACTCCCTCCTAGATAAAGGGAGATTGACTTATATTTCCATTTTCATCCCTTTACTTCAATGAACCTTCCATCCTTTTTATTAGACTCCATCCAAACAAAGTGAAAGGATAATCTATTTTTCATAAATTCAAACAAATATTGAAATCTCAACAAGTCATTTATTTGGTACATCAAAATTTTTTGAAAGAAAATAGAGTTATCAGGATTTAAACTTTTAAACCTCTATAATGTAAGACAGACACTCAACCATTATGCAACTAGCTTAGTGATAAAAATCCCTTTTTATTAATAGAAAGACGTGCAATAATAATTGGCATTTTGTGTAAGATCAAGGTCATGACAATGGGCGCTCACTTGAGAGAGCTATGATACAAGCATCCTGAATTTTATTTGTTCACTTATGTAACTAGTAGGAAAGTGGCAAAACAATGACTTATTGAATACTTAAAGACTACTACACACAAACTGAAGATGAGAAATAACTTCTCTTTCAATTTGATCTCTTTTAATCTTTCCAATTGTTGTGAGTGGAAATGACTTCGTCCATAACATGAATACTTTTGATACTTTAAACCTGCAAACTTCAAAATTTATCAAATTTCAAGCTAAAAATGCAAAAATGATAATTAAAGGAAGAATAATTACGTCTAAAACACATTAAACAAGCACAATTATCTAAATAAAGATTAAAAAACTCCCTTTTAATAAAATTTCAACCTCACCATTCAATTTAACACCATTATCAAAAGTAGTATGAGTTAGGTTGTCTTGCTTGCTAGGCACCTCCAGTAAAAACCACTCTTCCTAACCTTGCAAAAGAGACATAAAAACACTGTATAAAGATTGCAAATTTCGTTAGTAGTGTAATACATCATTTGAACCAAAACATGGTTGTAAGCTCTTTGGAAGAATAACTCTCATCACTCTTTTTTTCATATAGATTTTTTTCTTTCTCGTCCTCTCCTTTTGCATGCACATCTCTTAGGTTTGGTGTATCTTCTTTAAACTCTCCTTTTTCCATTCATTACTCGCACCTCTTATGGGTTTTCTCACAACTCTCTTTTTGTCGTGCAATTAATTCTTTTTCTTTCATGTGTGCACATTCTCTCTCTTTTTATTTCTTTTTCTTTTAGCTCGTCAACAAGTATATCATCATGTATGAGATTTACAATTTGAACATTGGAACAAACTTCTAATGGTGATGTCTTATCATTGTGTAAACTAGTACTATCACCATTTTCTAATACAATCATAACCTCTTTATTTGTACAATCATATTCAAAATCTTAGCTTTTAATACTTGTATCATCATGTAAAGGAAAAGTTTGAATGTCCATTGTACCTTTAGAAGCAATAATCTCATCATTAATGGTAGCCTTAGAAGCTTGTGTAGGCATTGAAAATAATTCTTCATAGGAATTTGGGGCATACCTTTTTCGTAATCTTCTTTTTATCTCTCGCCATATAGGGACAGTATTTCACCCATAATACTCTCTAGTATATGATAATTGTTCCCACCATAACAAGGCATCATCTTTAATGCTAACAACAACAATCGTTACCTTATTTTCTTAAAAAAAGTTATGATATTCAAACACAATCTTTGATTGCTTTTTCCATGCAAAGTACTCTTTAGGACCACTTTTTCCATAGAATTTTGTCATTTTTGGCTTGTAGTTGTCTTTGCAAGCTAGACTCAAATTATGGTTCAAATTTGAAAGATTATCCGCCAACTGTTTCATTTGATCTAATGTGCCTTCCATAGGGCACGTAAATTCATCTTTTTCTATCTCTCCCAAACCTGTCATTGTATAAGAAGAAGCAAGAAAATAAATAAAATCCTTACAACACTCCCTCACGTGTTTACACTAAAAAAGATGACACTCCTCTTGTGTTTCACGCCATAAGTATTTTACCCTTTTATGATCTCACACACTCTTGCCTTTTAGCTCTCAAGTTTCTTTTCTTTAAGTTCTTTGAGGACTAAGGTTACTTCATGTCAAATTAAGCTTAAATTGAACACAAACAAGTAAAAATTAATTCTTAAAATACTTAGAAAATAAAAGAATTGAGAATAACATAATTGGTTGCAAAAAAAACAAATTTCTAAAGAACTAATCGCATTTTAAAGATCAAACAGAATTTGGAAGTTGCAAGATGGAAAATCAAGCCTAGGCTGGATGCAAATCAAAGAACTGAAATCAGCTTCTTTTGGGTGTAAAACAAGTTCTTATACAATTTATAGCTTCCTTTTTTTTTCTTTTTTTCTTTTTTTCGATTTTTTTAATCTTTTCTTTATGTTCTTTTTTTTACTTTTTTTCGACCTTGGAAGCTTAAAATAGAATTAAAATTGAAAGAATTACAAAGAACAACTCAAAAACCATGCAAAAATCACGTAGAAGCTGAATGAAGTAAAATTAGGGGCAAATTCATAATTTCACTTTTTCCTTGAATTTGAATGATGTGCTTCAACCCTAGACACTTAAGAAACACCAAAAAAGTGATTAGACATAAAAAAAAATAAATTGGAATGAAAAACAATGAAGATATTATAAGAAACAAGTTATAAATCAAGTTTCTTTAATTTAAGAAAATTTTGACAAACTTTCAAATTTCACGAATTTTTTTGAAATTAATACTTCAAATCTATAATTAGGGACACAAGAAAGGTTAATCCACAAACAAAAATGAATTTGAATTGAAAGAAACAAAGAAATCTAACTAGAACATGTAAACAAACTTATTTTGCAAAGTTCATTAATTAAAGGAAATTTTGCAAAAGTATGCGATTTTTTTCAATTTTTTTTTATGAAATTTGATATGGGATGATAAATCAAGCTAATTTATTGATTGAAAGTGAAAACAAATATATTAGAACTCAATTGAATAAGTAGAACCAAATTGGTGATAGATTGCTCAAATCGCAATTTTTCTTGTTTTAAGGAAATTTTGAAAAGCAATATGATCTAATTATATTCTAATTGTTGGACTAGGTTGGTCAAATCTAAGTCAAATGCCTCTTTTGATCTTGACAATGAAAATTGATAGGTACTAATGTCCTGTTTAAGTGTTGTTTTTACAGTTTTTAAGTTTATGTTTCATTAGAAATTGGATGAAAGTCTAAATCTCTAACTTTAGGTAAGACATCCAAATTCGCGATTCGGATCCTATAATTTGCATCTGCGACCTTGTAACAAGGATAGACGAAGTTAAGCCAGAAGAATTCACGGAAGAGATTGCAGCTGATATCCAGCTGAGGAAAACTTGATTGACTCACAGAAAGCCAGGTGATGTTTGCGTCCATAGTCGCGACCGCGAATTTCATAGCTAAAAGGAAGGAACTAAGTTTGCAACCAGATCATACCAAGTATCCAAGGCAACTGTTGGAATATTAAATTTCATGAGGGTGAAGCACTTGTTGCTACTACAACCTAAAAGAGTGTTCTCTCTTCGCCAAACAGAAGGATTCATAGTCCCTATCATGCCCAAAAAGAATATCAATCGAGACCGTGACTTTTGGTTGGTTGGTCAAACACAATGACTATATTTCTTAGAGCACCAATGGCAGAAGGACATGTGGACTAGCCGTTAGACACAAAATGAGTTTCTCTATTGCAATTTCGATATTTCTAGTGTAAATTGGAAAATTACGACTATGAAATGCTAGTCATGACTGCCACTTCAGTCTGACAGACATTTAATGCAAAATCTGCCTAGCTTACCTTAGAGATTTAGGCATAGTTTGTGAATAATGTCTTTTTGGTGGTTGTTGTCTATAAATACTTCACCAAATAGACATGAATACAAGAGAATTTCATTTATTGCAACTAAACTCTAGCAAATTTACTTCATAACTTCTTATTCTTGATTGTAAGTTCTTGATTGTTTAGTGTAAACATTAAACACCTTTGTAATTAGGTTGAGAGTTAGTCTAGCTAACCAAAACTCTTGTAATAGGTTAAAGTATGAGTCTGTCTAAAACACTTGAGTGAAGTTTTATGTGAGCCTAAAAACACAAATTGTAAGGGTTGTGTGTGAGTCATAAAACATATTGTACAAGTTTGGTGTGAGTTTGGAAACACCATTTTTAGTTGAGTGAAATGCCCAATTATGAAGAATTAGAGAGTGGACATAGGGTTTGTTAACACTTGAACCACTATAAATACCTTGTGTTTTATCTCTCTACCTTTTCTTAATTCTCCAAACTCCTAACCTTCCTTCTAAATTTTTAATCTCCCACCAATTCAACTCCCCCTTCTTAGTGCATTAGGGCCAATACTAATGATGCAAGAAAATTTTTGAATGATAAAATAAACTAATTTAATGATGGAAATCAAGAAAAAAAAATGGAAACACAATGGAACAAGAACAACTGAATTGAACAATGATAGAGTGCTAATCACAATTTAGGAGTTTTTTTTTTTGGTGATTTTTATGATGCAAAATGAGTTGGAATAGAGTTTAATTATGGAATAACACTTAAATAAGATGAAACAAACAAATTTGATGCAAGACAAAGTGAAGAAACGAATTTGAACACAATGGCTAAGATGAGGCAGAATTGAAGAGAAAAAGAACAATAAGATGCAAACACAATGAACAAGAACACAAAAGGATACTTACTTGATAATTGAAATCTTAAACTTTGATACCAAATTATACGAATAAGGTTGGATTAGATTCTTTACCCATATGCTTAGCACAAGTCCCAAATCTATTAAATAATCAAGCAATAAGATTTGATCTTCAAATCCCAACTAGACCCCTAGAAAACCTGTTTCTAGCAACCTAAATTATAAAGATTCAAAGTTTTGTTAATCCCAATTCTAAATTAACTAAGTAATTTAAGACCTAATTAAACGAGTTTATGAAATTATTAATCCTTCACTGAACAATCTCACCAAGTCCTTTCAAGAACTCAAGAAGAGAAATCTCTCTCACAAAATCTTATAGCTAAAAGAATAATTCATTCAACTTTTTTTTAATTATGGCTAAATGGAGGGCTATATATAGCCTTACAAATAACCTAGCTAATAAAAGAGAAAAGAGAATAAAACCCTAAAATCTAAGTGTAAATTTAGCCATAAAGAGTTTGGCCACCAAAAAACATGCTAAAGAAAGGTTTCCTAATGAAATAAGGAAGAAAAAAAAATGTCTTGTGATTAGCTAAAGAGGTATTCTACCTTCACAAGATAATATCTAAGGAAAATCTTCTAAAGTTATATAAAATAATGAAAGACTAATAAAGATAATCCTAAGAAGACAAGGAATTCATATTCAACCAATAGGAAGCAATTTTGAAGAGTTCTTGCAAATCTTGAAAACCTTGAATAATCTTGGAAAGATCTTATAGAATCTGGAAAATCTTATCAGATATTAGAAGAATCTTGGATGCCAAATGTCAAATCTTGATTAGTGTATATTTTGATCTTGATTTGTCTTAGGACATAAGTTCCTATATTATTGGAACATGTTTTAAAACATGTTTGTAGTTAAGACAAGACAACCTTATCCAATATCTTTTGTCTCATGTCTTATCCTAACATGAAAATTTAAACTTTTTACCAAACAGGGGCCTATATAAAGTATCCATAACTAAAATTACATTCAAATGGGCTTTGTTTTGGGCTTGACAATGATATACTAAATTCATTTACTGAAAAGTCTAATCTCCAACTTTGGGCTTTGGCATTTGAACTTTTTACCAACTTGTTGGGCTTGTCAGTAGGGCCCCATAAAAAGTATCTATAACTAAAATTACATCCAAGTGGACTTTATTTTGGGCTTGACAATGATCCACTAAATCCATCTACTGAAAGTCAAATCTCTAACTTTGGACTTTGGCTTTGACCATACATCATCCATAAATTCAATGAGCCTATTGGGCTTGTTCACATCAATTTACTAGCTTCATTTATAAGCCTAACTTACAGACTCCCACTTCCATTTAGTATTTTCTTTATTGTTTGACTCCCTTTACAAGATTCTTTTGCCCTTGAAAATATCTCTGAAAAATAAAATGAACAAACTAACTACCATACAACACAATTATATGTCAAAGAAAACCAAAATTAAAGAAGGTGCATGTATGGAAGGGGAAAGAAAAATAAAATTCTTTAGGAAGGGCTTTTGTGGTAGTGATAAGCTTCATAAATGTATGCTAATAAATTGTCCGATTTCTCCGAGTACAAAATCACTAACAAGTTTAAAAATCATTGTGGACAGAAAATGAAAGGCTTGTAGTAGTAGTTATCTTTCAAAACATATGCTAACACAATGCACTAAGTTCTAAGATATAACACGTGATGAAAATGAGAGACAAGAGACAAACAAAGGGATTTTAAAGGCTGAGGAGAGATATCCATCCATCAAATGTATTTAAATGGCATGAAAACCTTTCCCATAGTCATTTGTACTCCCAAAGCACCCATTTGTGATATGATGAAGTCTTTCTTCTTGTTAGATAGTAAATGCATTATATCAAATGAAGGTTAAAGATGGCCATCTCTAAACACTTCCTAATGATAGTGTTACTTCAGTTTAATACATTTTAGATTGAGTTATAGTCCACCTAGTTAAGGAAATCAAATCACCCAATATTGCAGGAATAGTTATTAGGGAAGTCACACGGTGCCACTCTATCAATTTTAGAGCTAATGAAGCTTCAAACTTGGGCATCAAAACATGGAAAGTTCTAACCATTAGCATAGCCAAGGTTGATGATAATCCACCAATATGGCATAGTGGAGCAGTGTGCAAATAGACCTGCAAATATCCATGGCATAAAAGAATGCAGCTAGAAATCCTCAGTTTCTTGAACCATGCCAAATGTTTTACTCTCCATATAAATGCAACATAACTTTAGTACTATTTATTATTTGTTTATTCTCATGCCCTTTTAATTTCCATATCCTCTCATACACATTCAAGCATATAGAAAAACTCTTGACGAACAAATTTCCAAAAAAAAAAAAAACCACTAGGAAAAACATACATCATCCTCACAGTAACCAACAATGGCAATTTTTGCCAAAGACTGAACCACCAATGCTGAGTTGCTTATGACAACTCCCTTTGGCCTCCCAGTGGTTCCTATAACAAGAAACAATAAAGCCAAAAGGTTCATTCCCAGGTAGATTTTTGACCCATTTAAGGTTCAACCCATAGGAACCTGAAAAGAAAATAGTAAAAAGACCATTTGTTTCAATTAAGAATAAAATGCAAAAAAATCTCAGAATTGGGCACAATTTTCAAATATATTCCAATTTTTGTTTCTTATCAATAAAATGCATAAATTTAACTTTTCCTTTCAAATTTATCTCCAGTAGGATTAGGGGTCCTCAAATTTTTTAATTAGTCTAATCAAATTCAAAACTAACTTTTGGTTTTAATTAGAACTATACTTTTATATTTTAGGTTGTTTAGGTTTATTTTTTTTGTCAAACAACATAAAAAAAACAATTGATAATTTTAAAATATTTAAAACTAATTTTAAAAATTTTCAAAAAAATTGAGGAAAAAATTGAAATCAACTAAATTTTTTTAGTTTTAAAATTTTTTCATTCTCTCTTAACCCAAACACTAAGTTACCAAGAACTAATATGTATTTTTCTTTCATTATCTTTATTTTTCAAATACTTAATATTTAATCATTTTCAATAATTAATTAAATAGATTTATAATTCAGTATAATTAATATGCAATTCAATCCTTATAATCAAATTTGAAAATATAGATTATGTAGAGGTTTACAGATATGTGCTATTTAAATTAGTTACTGTGAATGATTAGATATTAAGTATTTGATAAATGAAGAAAATGAAAGAAAAGTGTATTTTGGTTCATAGTAACCTAGAAGAAATATTTTACTGTTTGAGTTGAGGAGAGAAGTGAAAATTTTTCTAGACTGAGAAAATTTGATTGATTCTAATTTTTTAAAGGTTCTTGAAAATTTTCAAAATTAATTTTTTCCATTTAGAAATCATAAATTACTTTTATTTAAAAAATGAAAAATCTATATATTTTTTTAATGTTGCTTGACAAATAAATTAGACCTGTACTATAGCTAAACTAGAGGAAAAAATTTTTGCTATTTAAATTAATTATTAAAAATAATTTGATATTAAGTATTTGGCGCTTAAATATTTTATTTTTTGGGTTAACAAAAAGTTTGAAATTTTCTAGACAAGGAAAATTTTATTGATTCTAATTTTTTTCTCAAATTTCTTAAAGATTCAAATTTAGTTTTTTGTTATTTCTGAAATTGTATATTAATAAAATATGAAAAATCAATGTTTGATATTGCTTGGTAAAAAAATAGACTTAAACAGTCCAAAAATAAAATTATTGTTCCAATTAGAACTAAAAGTTAATTTTGAATCTGATTAGATTAATCAAAAAAGTTGAAAACCTGAAATCAGGCTGTAAATTAGATTTTAAAGGAAACGTAACGTTTTTGTACTTTATTGGTAAAAATCAAAAGTTAGGATATATTTGAAAATTGCACCTAATTCTAAGATTTTTTTTTGGTAATTTGTTCTTCATTTAATTGTTTAAAAGATTTCATTTAATCTTTGCAAGCCTGCTTTTGAAGCTATTCTTAGGGGAAAATGAAATGTTAAGACTTCCAAACACAAGTTTAGCTCAAAAGAGAAATTTGTGGTACCTCTTCAGTATGTATGGAATTGTGATGACTGGTAGTTCCAGGCTTATCAGGATACACTTTAATTTTTAACGTAGAAAAGTTAGTTATGTTATTGATAACTAACATTTGGTGCCTATTAGCCATTGCAATCAGATGGCTGACAAAACTAATAGACAATAGAAAAAGTTCATAATTTATGAGGGTTCGTTTAAATAGGTATGCATGTCAAATGAAAGAAGATTTGAATTGAGTTTCAATATATATATATATATATATATATATAACATAATGAGAAATTTAAATGCCCATTCCAATTCTATCTATGGTTATATCAGTAAATATGTTTTTTAAGGAATCCCTTGTCTATTACCTGTTCCGCGCAGAGATATACTGAATTGAAAAGGAGTGAGTGAATTAATAACATAATACATAAAATAGCACCAAGAGTCTTTCTAGTTTCCAGTAGGATGGCAGCTCTATAATGTAAATTCAGTGATAGTTTAACATCATAAATATGCATCAGCAAGCAAAATGAGAGCAATTCTGGGAATGAGCCAAAAAAAAAAAAGGAAAAGAAAAGAAACATGAATACCTGAGGTGAAGCATATAGTGACAGAGCCCTCAGGTGCCTAAGAATAGTTCAACGACGGAGATCTAATGCTACTTTTTTGAGGCATTTCCATTGTTAAGACTATCAAAATCAAAATGAAGGAAATTAACAACATAATTATTTTGTAAATCGTTAAATTACAAAAGATAAAAAACACATGAACCCCACAATTCTTAAATGTGAAGAAAGGAAGCTACGTACTGTTTGACAGTGGTATAGAACCAGAGGGAAAGGAACCCCATAAAACATGCCACCTTATAGAAGCTATACTATCATTTTGGAGTTGTGCTTTCCAGGATTTACAGCTCTCATCAGTCACCAAGATCACTGGCCTTACCCTCAATATTTCTGATTTCGCCTCTTCAAAGCTCTACAAGCTGACAAATGTCTTTCTATATGTCACAGGCAGCTATATCGTACTTCTTCAGAAACCACCGTATTTACGAACTTCTTAAGTAATAGATAATAATTTTATAAATTTTTAAAAAATAATTGTTAAAAATAAATAAACGATTCAATAGGGACTCATTAACCCATCTATAATTCAAAGGAGCCACTATGGCGCCAATAAAAGCAACGGCTAGTAACCACTTCAAATACCAATCGCTTTTAAAAGCGCAGATTGCGACAACGTCACCATTCTTGAGGCCAAGTTCCAGGAGTCGTTGAGCAAGACTCAACACCTCGGCAACGAACTGCTCACCGGTCTTTTTCTGTTTTCCAAAGATAGTGACGGTGGAATTTCGACGGAGAGTAGATATCCGCGTTAGGCAATGGCAACTGTGGGGCTGAAAGAACTTACCCATTGCCTCCAAGGGTGAAATTCAGAATTGGTGAGTTCGTTGAGGAAGGCAACGGTTGGGCTTTGAATGGGACTGAGAAGGTTGAAGGCGCGTTCATGAGGTGATGGCAGATACCATTATCTGGTCAAGTACTTGGGGAGAATTTCGGGCAAGGCGTTTGTGACTTTTAATAGCTCACGGTGACAGGTGACGGGCAAGTGTGACTACAAGCTTACCCTTGGATTTCACTTCGGATAAAAGGTGGTCAATTGGCCCCTGAACTATTTAAAAAGGGTCATATAAGTCTAAATTAACATTTTAGGCTAATTAACCCCTAGCCTTATTCAATCAGTCCAATCCAATCCAATTTTAACTTAAAATAGAATTTTTTACAAAAACAAATAATTTGTTTTTATATCTCTATCACTGTTATCTCTTTCTCTACTTCTTTGTTGTGTTTCAAAGAGAAAGAAGAGAAACACATTAAAAATTTTCTCCTATTTCTACCTCCCCCTCCCTCCGTTGAAAAAAAAAGAGAGCTCTTTCTTCCACTTTAATATTTTCCTCCATTTGCTTGCAATTTTTATTATTTTGGACATTGATAATGTGTCAAAGCTAACAAAATACAAAAGGCAAAGTCTCCAAGATTTAAATTATGGGTAGAAGAAGAAGCTTTATATGGGTTATGAATCAAATTGTCGTATTCATGTGGTGTAAGATTTATTAGTTTTCGAGTTTTTTAAAATTTTTATCATCCTGCTCAATAATTTAGATTCTTTTTGTTTTTTTAGAACTTATTCCTCATAAAGTGATATGTATTTCTAAGGTTGAAAATCAAAGAGATTTAATTGTGAAATGATTATATAAGTTTATTAGATTGATATAAAGCTACTCACTTTTGTTTTAATTTGAAATTAAAAACTTATTTTGTTTCAATCTTTATGTGCAAGATGGTTATGATTGATTTTTGTATGGGTAATTTTTTGTTTCAAAATATAGAAGTTGAATAATCTATTGAAAAAATGACATTTAAAATCCATTAAGCAATCATTTTGTGATATAAAATTAAAAGGAACCATTATCCAGTTATGGAAGATCGATCGATATGGATTCATGTTGTCTTATGTGAGGGCTATAATTTAGTATATTCATACGCTCAAAATGGAACATATATTAAAATTTTGCTTTATATTATAGAAAGGAAACAAGAAAAGTTATCTCATATTAAAAAAAGACCAAGTTATTAAAGAGTATATGTTGAAATATTCAATATATAATAGTAAAAAAGTAGTTTGAGAGACTCTCTTATGTGCACAAGAGGATGCAAATCCTCAACCCAAATCAAAGACTCAATGCACAAGTGTGCGACTTTTCTACACGAATGCTACACTATTCAAGAATTCTGAAGGACTAGTTACGCAATTACCTATTGTTTAAGGTGGCTATATATCCTTAGAGATAAACACATATTAATCCTCAAGTATTACTATTAGTGAGAGGGCAAAACCTAATTTAAGGATACTGTGTAATATAGACATCAAATTTTTTTTTTTAAAACTTTTTGCTTCTATTTCTATTTTTATTTTTCTTAATATTTATATTTCTCCTATTTTCTATTTTATAGCAACTTTGATTATTTTAATTATTTTATTTGTACTAGTTTCTATCTAAACTTATTGCTTATCTTACTAATATAATCAAGGGAAGCCATCTAGTTCAACAAAACTTTTTCTTTACTATTCTAAATTAGGATTATTGTAATTTATATTTTTTTTAATAATTACAACAGAGAGAGATTATAAAACATATAGAACCATCCTCTAAACCTTAAACAAAACCATCTTTAATATTTTTAAGGACAATTAAAATTATCTTATTGTGTCATCCCAAATAACTTCATTCTTTAGAAAATAAGAAAGAATAATTACTATATCATCTCTATTTAAGGGATGACTATCATCCCTATTTTAAAGGATTATTTTTGTTCCTAACTTTAAAAATAAATATCGTTCCACTTTTTGAGAATAACTATTTTCATCCCTACCGTTGGAGATGACAATTTGCATCCTAAAAAGGGATAATTGGCATCTTTAACTTTGAAAACAACTCTAGTCCTTTAAAACTTATTTGATAAGGATGATTTTTTATCTTAAAAAAAATAATATTATATTATTTTATACATTTTTATGGATGATTTTTTTATCAAAATCAAATTGAGAACTTTACTAATATTTAATACAAATAATGAAAATTGAAAGTGATGTTTTCAATGCATAATAAGTTAATATAAAACTTTTTGTTATTTTAATCAAAATTAGCGATATATATTGTATAATTATATCTTCAAAGATAGTTCTTTGTTTTTTTTCAAAAGTATATTAAAAAATAATACAACATAAATTTTTGTTATGTAATGTTTTAATTAATACATTACCAAACACAAGTTAGTTTATTTCACTATAAGAAATAAGTGTCTTATTACAAAATAATTTGTCATAATATATATTAAATTTATCACTATATATATCGAGAGAAAATCAATATGTCACCATATTCATCAAAACAACCTTATTTTAATATGTATATTGTGATTGTGATCATTTATATTTTATCACAATAGTGTATAGATTTGACGTGATAAAATAAATTTGTCACAATGTTCATTAAAATAAATTTGTCTTAATATGTATATTATGATAATTTATATTTTATCATAATAATATATAGGTTTAGTGATGGATATATTATCACAATAAAATATTTTTACAGTGATAAAATTCTTTTTATGGCAAATAATTTTATCACACAATTTACACCCATTTTTTAAGATAATTTGTCTTATCACACCTCTATTTTATAACTTGACCTTATAGTCTCCACACATAACAGTAGATAACATGTTAGTAAGTTATTTTATTCAAACTCAAAATGATTATAATATATTTAATTACAAATTTAGAGATGAAATATAATATTCATTAATTTATAATCTAAAATCTAATAAAAATTCAAAGCATCACTTTCAAACAGTAAAAATATCAATAATTTTACTTTTAGATCAAAGAAAATTAATTTAATATTTTAAATTTTTTTAGATATGCATATATTATTTAGCATTTTTAATAATATATAAATTTTATGTTAATAAAATTAATGTTATATACTTAATTTGTTATTTAATTTTAATCTTGAATGCTATAAAAAATGAAATTGATATATCAAAATTTGGCATTTTTTACATTTTTCATTTATTGTGAGAAGTTATTTCAGAATAAACAATTGTTTATTATTATAAAATAATTTAGTAATAATATCTTAATAATTAAATATAGTGATAAAAATTATTTTCTTATTATATATAGTTTTACTTTGATAATAAAATTTTAATGAAAATATTTTTTTCACATGCTTTTATATGCTTATATATTGTAAAAAGTTAATTTATCATAATAATTAATTATTTCTTATGATAAAATAATTTTATACTAATTTATTAACTGATTAAATATAGTGATGAAAAGACTATTATGAAAAAATTATAGTTTCTCATTATTTATAATTTCATAGGCATAAAAAAATTGGCGTTATGATTTTGTCATAAAATATTGTGATGAAAAATTTTTTGTCATTATATTTCTTTTATGTTCATTTATTATGATAAAAACATTTATCAAATTTTTATTTTATCACAAGTTAATCAATTTCACAACAATTATATAAATTGTAATTTTATCATAAGAAGACTATATATTATGACAATATTGATTTCATCACAAAAAAAAAAAATCATAATAAATAAATTTATTATAGTTACACCTCATCTTTATGCTTTATAATTAGAGTAAAAGAATTTAGTTGTAGTTGAATTCTACATGTAATTTCTAAAAATAGAGTGATAAATAAGAATTTAGTACTAATAGATGACAATATTATAGTTTGTCAAAAATATGATCAAACTCGAAATATTGTTGTGTGAGAGAATTAGGCAAGCTTAGAAGTTAGGTTTCCAATCAGATTCATATTCATCAAATGTCTGTACTATGAGAAAGAATAAAAAAACAAAAAAAAAGTAATAGATATTAGCTCAAACAATTTGATTAAAATCTTTTCGCCATACAAAATTAAACTCCTGTATTTGCAAAAACCAATGCGTAATCTAAATAAGGATATTTTTATTTTTTTTAAGTTAAAAATAGAGCTATACAAACATTTTTCCATTAATGGTTTTTATTTTTTTCCTTGTTCAATGCATACATTGATTATCAAAATCGTTTTCAATGCAAACATTTTCCATTTATGTTTTTTGTTCCTTTTTCCATTATAATATTATTATAATGAATTAAAATCTATTGCTCTCTAATAACAATAGAGATTTTAGTAAATTATATCTACTTATAGCCATTAGACATTATTGTCTAATTTCTATTGAATGCAAACAACGAAACTACCATTCCATGGTCTTGCAAAATACAACATGCAATAGTTAACTTTGTAAGAATTCTACAACATTGTTCCTTATAGCCCAAATAATATCCAAATTAATGAAAAATAATGCTCCTCTAGATTAACCGTTGATAAAATAAAACTAAGTTTCACATAAGCAATGATGAAATAAGCTCCTAATTTGAATAAGTAAACACATTTTGGGCCTAGCTGATGGGAATAGCCATTAGCTAAATGAATCACTCCCCAAAAACTCTACAAGATAATATAGAGGAAAAGGCTAACAAAGATGCAAGAGTGAGATCAACTATCTAGCACAAAGGCTAAATAGAACTTCACCTAATGATACAAATAACAACATTGAGACGAATAAGGTGAGATTAGTGTCCTCACTCGTATGCAACCACAAGTTCTAAGTTTTTAATTCAAGGACCAAGAACAAGATAAATTCTTAAATCTAAACTAGTCTCCAAAAAACTTGTTTCTAGCAACCTATGAATAAGATTTAAAGTTGTGTCAATCTCAATTATAAATTAACTAAGTAATTTAGAACCTAGATCAAACAAGTTTTGTGAAATTATTAAGCTCACTTAACAATCTCACTAAGTCCTTTCAAGAACTTAAGAAGAGAATAAAATCTCATAAAAAAAAACTTGTAAATTAATAACAAATTGTATACAAACTCATTTTTGGGGCCTTTTATAGGCTTACAAAGCTTAAACTAATGTAAATCCTAATAGAAGATGGAAAGAATCTTCCTAATATATTCCTAAACACAATAGGACTTATATTCTTTTCTAAATACTAGTTTTCTTCCTAAAACTTATTAATTAATCTTTTTCTAATGAAATAAGAAAGATAATAAAGTCTTATGATTAGCTAATAAAGAATTCAAAATTACAAAAAATTGCATAACAAAAATGGCTTAAAGCTTCACGGCTATACCCACGGATGTGTTGCCACATTTTGCCAAAGGATCGCGAAGACGCACGACCTTGCACATAGTCGTGCTTCAACTTTTTGCCTCAATTTCTTCCTTCCATGAATCGAGACTCCATTGAATCAAGCTAAACACTGTGCATCTTTAAACTTTTTTAGCCTTCCTTTTGTAACTGAACCTTAAAGTTAGATTGGAGCCTTTGCATCCTTGCTTAGTTCATTTGCATCATTTCCTCCTTCCTCAAAAGGATTCGTCCTTGAATCTAAACCTTCATCAAATTCAAAAGGAGATAAATCAATAACATTAAAAGTAGCACTTACATGGTAATCACTGGGCAAGTCTAACTTGTAACCATTATCATTAACCTTCTTTAAAATCTAAAAAGGTCTATCTCCTCTAGGGTCAAGCTTACTTTTCCTAAGATTAGGAAATCTTTCCTTCCAAAAGTATATCTTTCCTAGTTATTTGCTCATTCCTTTTTTCTATGTTTGAATGCACTTTTTCATGTAATTGTTTAACCAAATCATATTTCTTTTTCCCTTCTAAGTCCAATCGCATATTTGAAGGTATAAGGGAAAGATCTAATGGACTTAATGGTATAAATCCATAAACAATCTCAAAAGGGCAATAATGGATGGATGAATGCACAATCCTATTATATGTAAACTCCATATACGACAAACACTCCTCTTAAGACTTTAAGTTCTTTTTTATTAAAACTCATAAAGTTGCTCTAGAGTTCTATTAACAACTTCAGTTTGAACATTAGTTTGGCGGTGACAAGAAGTAGAAAATAATAACTTAATACTCAATCTACCCCACAATATTTTCCAAAAGAAACTTAAAAACTTTGTATCCTTATTACTAATAATAGTTCTAGGCATACCATGCAACCTTATAATTTCTTTGAAAAACAAATTTGCAATGTTAATGGTATCATCAGTTTTATGATAAGCAATAAAATATGTCATTTTAGAAAACCTATTAATAACCAGAAGAATAGAATTATTACCACGTTTGGACCTAGGTAAACCTAAAACAAAGTCCATAGAAATATCAACCCATGGCATTCTAATAATAGGTAAAGGCATATTTAACCCATGTGGTTTTGATTTAGACTTAGTTTGTTTACATGCAACACATCTATCACATACTTTTTGCACATTATTTCTTATGTTGGGCTAATAAAAGTGTTCAAGCAATACATTTAAAGTCTTTTGTACACCAAAGTGTCTCATAGGCCCACCCTCATGGGCTTCCCTTATAAGTAATTCATGCAAAAAAGATTTAGGCTCACAAAGTTTGTTGTCTCTAAATAGAAATTCATTATGTCTAAATACTTTTCAACAACAATTTTCTCATAATTTTTGTAGTACACATCAAAATCAATATCATTAACTTATAAGTCTTTAATATACTCAAAACCAAGCAATTTAGAATCTAAAAGAGTAAGAAATGTATACCTTCAAGATAGTGCATCAACTAGTACGTTATCATTATCTTGTTTATACCTTATGACATATGGAAAAGACTTTATGAACTCACTCCATTTAGCATGCCTTTTGTTTAGCTCTTGTTGCCCTTTAAGGTACTTTAAAGACTCATGATCGATATAAATGACAAATTCTTTAGGCCATAAGTAATGTTGCCATGTTTGCAAAACCCTGCCTAATGCATACATCTCCTTATCATAGGTTGGGTATCTAAGAGTAGGTTTATTAAGTTTTTTACTAAAATATACAATTGGCCTCCCTTCTTGCATCAAAATAGCTCCAATGCCTAAACCTAAAGCTTCACATTCAATTTCAAAGGTGTTAGCAAAATTAGGCAAAGCTAACAAAGGTGCATTAGATAATTTAAACTTTAACAAATCAAAAGCCTTTTGTTACGCCTTCTCCCATTAAAAACCAACACTTTTCTTTACAATTTTATTTAGGGGTGCCATAATTATGCTAAAATCCTTAACAAACATTCTATAAAAACTAGCCAAACCATGAAAAGATCTTACATCACTTATTGTAGTAGGTTTCGGCCAAGAGGAAATAACATTTACCTTATCTTCATCAACTTCTATTCGATCTTTACTTACCATAAATCCTAAGAAAACAAGTCTACTAGTACAAAAAGAATATATTTTTTTAAGTTGATATATAACTTTTCTTTGTATAAGACATCAAAAACTAACCTAACATGTTCTAAATGCTCTTTTAAAGATTTAAAATATACAAGAATGTCATCAAAATAAATAACTATAAACTTACCTAAGAATACATGCAAAATATGATTCATCAATCTCATAAATGCACTAAGGGTGTTAGTTAACCTTATAGCCATAATCAACCATTCATGCAAGTCATATTTAGTTTTAAAAGTAGTTTTCCACTCATCTCCCCCGTGCATACGAATTTGATGATATGTACTCTTTAAATCAATTTTAGAAAATAGGCATGCACCATGTAATTCATCTAACATGTCATCTAACCTAGGAATGAGATACCTATACTTAATTGTTATTTTGTTAAAAGCCCTACAATCTACACACATGTGCCATGATCCATCCTTTATAGGTACAAGTAAAATAAGAACCACACATTGACTTATACCTTCTCTTACTAAAACCTATACCTTTTCTTACTAAACCTTTCTCCATTAATTCTTCAACTTGCCTTTGAAGCTCATTTGTTTCCTCAGGATTACTTTTATAAGCTAGTCTATTAGGGATTTAGGAGCCCGAGATGAAGTCAATTTGGTGTTCAATACCTCTTAAAGAAGGCAATCCATTTGGCACATCTTTGGGAAATAAATTTACAAAATCATGTAATAAAGAAATAAAACAACTAGGAAGAACCTTGATTAAATCATCATTAAAAGAAAAACATGTTAGTCAAAAATCTTTAAACAAAAGCATAACCATAGGTGTTTTGGCTAGCAAGGCTTTCCTCACATCTTTGTCTTTTGCATAAAACACCTTTTTCACACCCTCTCCTTTTGCATGCCTATCTCTTTTCTTTTGGGCATCCTTTCTTTTCTCTCCTTTTTCCACTCTAATCCTTTTTACACTATAAGCTAATGGCCCTATTAGGTTTTCTCACAACTCTCCTTTTGTTGTGATAATTCTTTTTTCTTGTTTATGCATGTGTTCTCTCTCTCTTTCTCAAAATCTTTTGATCTTCATAAATTTGAGAAGGGGATAAAAAGATAATACAATGTGTTTGCCCCTAAAATCAAACTCATACACATTAGAAAACCCATCATGTTTAGCCTCCTATCATATTGCCAAAGGCGCCCCAATAACATGTGACTAGCTTACATTGGAATAACATCACAAACACCTCATCCTTATACTTGCCCATAGAAAATACAATGTTTACTTATTTAGTAAATTTGATCTCACCACACACTTTATGTCATTGTAAATGGTATAGTTTAGGATACTTTAAAGTTGGCAATTGCATGTTTTCAACTAAATGGATACTAACCACATTAGTGCAACTACCACCATCAATGATAACAAGGCATAAGTTGTCATTTATTCTACATCTAGTATAAAAGATATTTTCTCTTTGTTCATTTTCATGCTTAATTTGTGCATTCAAATTGCGCGAAGTCACAAAGATATCTTTACTTGTTACCTCATTGTGGTCTTCCTCATCAACATCATTATCATCTTCCAATTGAGGCATCTCGGGATCGATCTCATCATTATCTTCATATTCACAAGTAATCTCACCATCCTTTATAACCATAGCTCTTTTGTTTGGGCAATCTCATGCAACATGTCCCCTCCCTTGACACTTGAAACAAACAATAGGGCTACTTTTATTATGCTTGTTGGAATCGATTTTGGCAGTAAAATTAGGCTTACCTCATTCTTTCTTTGGTAGTTCAACCTTAGATCTTATGTTTGGCTTATCACCACTTTAAACTTTTTAATCTAAAAAACTGAATTAAAATTGGGCCTAAAAGGCTTACCTTTCTATTGTCTTTCCATAATTAGAGCCTTATGTACAAGTCCTCTAAATTAGTGTATGGCATGGTCTTAACTTGATTGGCAATCTTCTTATTTAATCCAACAAGAAAATGAGTCATAGTTTGCTCCATTGATTCTTTAATTTCAACCCTTATTAATGTAATTTCAAGCAATTGATAAAATTCTTCCACACTCCTAGTCCCTTGCACTATCCTTCGTAATTTATTATGCATATCCCAAAGATGATAACTAGGTATAAAAAGCCTTTTTAAAGGTATTTTCATCTCTACCCAAATACTAATTGGTAGATTTTCCAACCTCTTATTAGTATATTTAAATTGATCCCACCAAATAAGAGTATATCCTATAAACTCTACAATAAGTAGCTTTACTTTCTTTTCTTCACCATAATTATGATAATCAAATATAGATTCCACTTTTTTTCCCGAGACAAATAAATTTTAGGATCACAAGAACCATTAAAAATAGGGATCTTCATCTTTATGCTACTAAGATTGTCATCTTGCTTATTGGATCTTTGTAAAGAATCTTTCATGGAATCACCATTTCTTCCATATCTTGTATGAGTTGCCCATGCCTTGACATTTTATTATTGGCGTTGTTTATGTAATTAGATTGTTGGCTCACTTTTATTTTGCCAATTTGGCTTATCAAGTGCCTTATTAACTCTTATATGCTCTTTATGAGAAGTTTCAACTCTGGGTCATTAGAATATGCCATGGTTAGTAAATAATAAAAGGAATCCTCACAAATCACTCTTTTTCCTATTTACACTTAATTAGTGGCACTCGCACTCGTGTTTAACTCAAAATTGGCTTTTACCCTCTAATAAGCTCACACACACTTGCCTTTTACTGGTTAATATTCCTTTCTTTAAGTTCTTTAAAGACTAAGTTACTTTATTTCAAGACAAACTCAAACCGAACATATACAAGTAATAACTAGTCCTAAACACTTAGAACATAAGGAGTTAAAAGAAACACATTTAGTTGTAAGAAAATAGATAACTAAAGACCTAATCATAATTACAAAATTTGAAAGGTATTTGAAGTTGCAAATTGGTGTTTTGAAATCAAGAATATGACAAGTTCAAGCCTAGTCTGAATTAATTCAAAGGAACTTTTAGTTTTGACTCAAACACAAGTTATGCAATTCTAGCTTCTTTTCCTTTCTTTTTCATCCTTCTTACTATTCTTTTTTTTAACTATTGGAAATTAAAACAGAATTGCAATTGTGAAAGAACAATTATAAACACAAGAGAAACACAAAGGAAACAAATAGAGGTGAAGAAGAAGAAGAATGCGACAAGGAAAGAAAGAGAACAATACAAGAATAAGAAGAATTGATAGCTTTTGACCTTGAATTAACCTTGGCTCTAATAGTAAAAGATACGAACAAGGTGGAATTAGCGTCCTTACCTATATGCAACCACAAGTCTTAAACTTTTAATTCAAGGATTAATAACAAGATAAATCCATAAATCTAAACTGAATCTCTAGAAAACTTATTTCTAACAACCTATGAATAAGATTTAAAATCTCAATCCTAAATTAACTAAGTAATTTAGAACCTAGATTAAACAAATTTTGTAAAATTTCCAAACTTACTTAACAATCTCACCAACTCCTTTCTAGAACTTAAGAAGAAAATAAAAGCTCACAGAAAACCTGTAAATTAATAATAAGATGTATACAAACTCGTTTTTGGGGCCTTTTGTAGGCTTACAAGACTTAAACTAATACAAATCTTAATAGAAGATGGAAAAAATCTTCCTAAAATATTCCTAAACATAATAGGACTTATATTCCTTCCTAAATACTAGTTTTCTTCCTAAAACTTATTAATATTTTCCTAATGAAATAAGTCAAATATTAAAGTCTTATGATTGGCTAATAAAGAATTCAAAATTACAAATTGGATAACAAACATCGTTCAAAGCCACACAACCATGCCCTCGATTGTGTTGCCACATTCTGCCAAAAGATTGTAAAGACACACGGTTGTGCCGCGACTTTCTGCCAAAAATAGGAATTTGCTCTTGATGACGCACTACTGTTCTTAAACTTTTTGCCTCAATTTGTTTCTTCCATGATTTAGGACTACATTGAATCAAGCTAAGCACTCCATTTGAAGACTATGCTCTCATCCTTTTGTATTTGGTCTTCAAGCAAATCCATTATCTTATTGAGCCAATCTTTTTATAATTTCCCTTTGCATGAAAGCTCTAAGTACATTTTTAAACTTTTTGAGTCTTCCTCTTGTGATTGGACCTTAAAGTTGGATTGGATCCTTTACATCCTTGCCTAGGCCATTTGCATCATGCATGCTAAAGAGAGAATAAAGATTAGTATAATTCATATGCCAGAGCATGAATTCATTTATCACATACATGTGTTGGTTAGGAAATTCATTTTAAAGGTTAGTGTATCAATTACAATCAATAAAGAAGTTTCTTGTTTTCTTTGATGATCAATTAGAGATAACAATATACTTTAGAGGCATCCATATGTCACATCATTGAAAAAATGATACTATAACAATAAAATATTATAACTTATACTCAGTTGACCTTGATAGTTCATAGTTCAAAATTATCATCATCAGTTTTAAAAAAATGGAAACATTTGTAGTCAAATCCAAATTAGAGAAAGCATATGAAAACATATTCTAATGGTGAAGTGCATTAAGTGAGAAGTGAAGGTATTGAGTTTGGTTCTTTCCATCCACCATTATAATGGGAGCTATTGAAAAAGGAAGGTACCCCATGTTGTGTAGTCCACGATGCTATTTCGGCTCATTTGGCCTCCCATGAATAAAAAAAAAAAAAAAAAGAAAAAGAGAGAAATAAAAAGGAAAAACAAACTTAAAATCATAAAAGAACAAAAATAAAAAATTAATTTGCTCATTGATGACTCACCTAATTTGTCTTAATTTATTGATGACTTACCAACTATGTTATAAATGGGATAAAGAACTTTTTAAAAGCATGAGAGAGAAAAAGAGAAAAAAAATTATTTTTTTGAGGTGGTTGATTTATTGTCATCCATTTTTCTATATTTTCTTATATTTTAGGAACCATTTATTTGTTATCGTTCGATTATCTAATTAATAGGAGACAATTACAATACGCATCTCTTTTTTTTTTATTGAAGTTAATATCTCTAGGGACTAGTTAATTTTAATCCTTATCCCTTTACATCACAAATTTTACTATTGATAGAGATTTTTTTTTATGGCATATGGCTACTTTATTAAATGTTCATTTGTGGTTATTATTAGGCCATTAGGAAAAATGCTTCCTCAACCCATTTACATTCTCATTCTAGGAATCTTTATTATCTAACCATATGATGATAAAACTCCACTATCACTTTGATCATAATTAAGATATTTTTTGTTTGTTTTGCATGTAAAATCCTCATCTACCAAACAAAATAATAAGCTTAAGCATAACAATGAAAATTATGACAAAACTAATCAATAGCAAAAGAAGAATGTTAATGAAGATGATGATGATGAGCATAATGATGTGGTGCAAAGATTTGTTGGTTTTTGAATGTCAATGGATTTATTTTTTCTCTTACTTTTTTTATTATATATCGACTATGGATTTTCACACGTAGTTTCTACTAATTAAAATTGAGTTAGATTGGATTAATTGAATAAAGTCGAGTCTTTAATTAGCTAAAAAGTCAATTTAGGTTTATAGTATTTTTTTACAATAATTCAAAGCTTAATTAGCTTTTTACCCATTAAAATTCAAGCACTTTAGAAGTTACTTGCATTATTATATAATGGTTCAAAATCAAATTTGACTTTTTTCTAATTGTTGTTTAGTTAATTGTATCTCATTTTATATATTATTTATTTATTACATGTTATTTGGTATAAGTTTATATGTGTTTAGTGGATTAATTATCTTATTTGTATAGCTTAATCATCTTGAAATCCATGCATTTCCATTGAATTTGACATAAAAATAGACCTAATGCATAAAAATGGATGTTTTGTAGGTGAAAAGTGAAGACAAGTAAAAGAAGGGACGAAAAGCTAAAGTGTACAGTCTTATGGTCTATGCACATAGTCGTGCACCTCAAGAAGATGAAGGAGGAAGTAGCTCAAGGAGACGTATGGCCATATCGCACAGTCGTGCACCTCAGCAGGACCAAGGGCACTAGGAGCCATTACAGAATGCATGACCGTGCTTCAATGGGTGCATAGTCGTGCGCCCCTTTAAAGACAATTTCTTTGTAAGGGTTTTTCTTTTCCTTTTGAAGGGGGATTTTCCTTTCTTGCATGGGACAACTGGGACACTATTTAAAAAGGAAAATAAGGTAAAACTAAGGCATGAGGGGATAACCAAAGGAAGAGTTTATCATTTTAAAAAATGGGAGATCAAATTTTGAGAGAGAGAAGGTGTAATGAATCAAGTAAACAAGAAGAAGTTCATGGTTGTTCTTAGAGCAAAATTATTTGTTTTCTTTTCTTCTCTTCTCTTTATTTCATTATGAACTAAATTTCATAGGCTAAGGTTGTAAATGGACCTTGTATGACTTTCATTGTGCTTTCTTAATCTAAATCTATTTGGTTTCTTGCATTGATTATACTAGCAATTGTTGAGTACTTATTATTTGATCAACTTGCCATTGATTACCTTATTTTTGTGAACGATAATTGAGAGGTGCTTTTCATGAAGCTTTTCATGAAATGGATTTTTCAATAATTCCCTTGCCTTATTATTTAGTTGAGAAACCTCAATAAATTATTCTTATCTCTAAAGTCCTAAGTTAAAGGGCAATTACATGATGCTTAACTTTTGAGTTGAGGAACCTTTAACTGGCATGTTCTTGTATGTCAATTTCTACTCGAGAGAGATTAATTGACCACTTCAGTGACTTGATAATAGCACTTATTGTATGAACCAGTTAGATAAGGATTAAGGGACCTGTAGAAAGTTATCAAGTGAAGTTAAACCTATAGTTATTCTTATCCATTGATTACCTCTCATTTTCATTCGTATTTTAACTTCATTTATTTTTAATTAAACTTATCATTTATTATTGATTCCCTAGATAATATAAGAAACAAGATACTTAGTATTTAAACTTGATCCTCGTTGGAACAATATCCATACTTGCAAAGTACACTTTTATTACTTCTGACTTGTGCACTTGCAGTTTAGGGATTTTTATATAGCACACACCCGTCATCAACATGCAAATGCGCATTCGTCTCAAATTTGAGAAAATCATATAAGAGGTCCTAAACCTAAAAGTACACCTTGTTGAACTATAACATGAACAAGGGTAAAATTAAAAATTTTAGGTTAGGAGAATAAGTATGTTTTATTGATTGTTCATTATTATTTTTTTAGCAAAAATAACCAACTTCATGAATCATGTAAAGACAAAAGTCTTACAACATTTGACGCCGCTAAGCCAACATCTATAGGAATTTCTTCAAGCTAAATAAAACTTGAATCAACATCTTAGGCAAAGTGAACCAAAGAGTGTGCCATTAGATTGGCTTCTCTCTTAATAAATTGAAAATCTAATAGTTCCATTAGAGCAGAGATTTCAACAACATCCTCCATAATCAACTCCCTAAATACATCCTGGATCTTGTGATCAATTTCCACAAATAAACTAGGAACACTTATATCTATTGCTATTTCTAATGCCCATCTAAGTGCACATCCTTCGACCTTTGTACTATTAACTGACATACTCACTCGCCTCATATCAGCAATAAGAATATCCCTAATATCATCTCATATAATGAAGCCCATGCCAATAGTCCCATCCAAATAAATAATTGCAACTAAGTTTAATTTTAACTTGCCACATTTCTGTGCACTTTACTGACACATATGATTCAGATGAACTGGGTTAAGCCTTCCACTTTGATCAATGCTACGACAATGCTAATAGTCTAAACAACATTGCATTGTCATGTTAACCATATCTCTAATAGAGCTTTTTTCCTGTTTGAACGAAGCTTAATTTCGAGCATGTTAGATAGCCCACGTAATCACACACCAAATTTCAACATATTCCATCAGATATTTCTCCAATTGTAAGGTTAATAAAAGCTTAAAGTTTCAAGCTTACACATCATGAAAGATCAATCGTAGTGACTAAAATACCAAACTTTAGCAGCAAAGGGGCATTTAAAGATTGCATGGTTTAAGGACTCCTTCTTCTCCTTACACACCGAGAAAATGGGATCCATCTCTATACGTCTTCATATAATTTTCATCTATACTGGCAACACATTCGTACAAGCCCACTACAAGAAGTTTTTTACCTCCAAAAGGAGATTTTTTCTCTATAATCTACTCCACACAGGATCTTAATTTAAAGACAACAAGAGAGTAGCTTATATAGATGTCATTATACGCATGGCTAGGTGATAAGCTAAGCAAACATAAAATTTATCATTGCTAGTGCATTTCCAAATCAATTAGTCATTAGGCAACTGCAAGCTAATTGGCATTCTAAAGATTTGTTAATCACTCGACACAAAATAATTATATAGTATATTAGATCTCCATTACTATGTATGAACATTAATAAGGTCATTTACAGTGGCCTCCTCATCTAGCTAACATTGTTGGTATATTAGTTTTTAGAAAACACCATTAAAAATCCACATGTCCCTTTTAAATTTAATGTTGTGTCCACTCTTCACCCTTCAAGTTGTGCCTTCCATAATAAGAGTTTTAGCAGCCATAAGACTCTCTCATAAGAAACTTAATTGATAGCTAACACCATCATTCTCGAAATCTATTCTCAGATAGTAATTCACTTTCAATACTTATGAAGCTAACAAATCCGATCCAGTCTCAGTCTCCAAGCCTACTTTGCAATCATGGCCAAGTTGAAACGATAGAGATCTTGAAATCCCAATTCACTCGATGCTTTAGGAGTAGCCATGCGGTCCCAACTTTCTTATTTACACTTTTCATTCCTCCAACTTTGATCTTACTAAAATTGAGTCATTAATCTCTCAATATCCTTGCAAATCAAAATTGGGAGAAGGAAGTAGTTCATGATATATATTGGCATGCATAAAGAACTACTTTCAATAAGACCTCTTTTCCAGCCTTAGAGAGTGTGCATTCCTTCCATTCCTTTATCTTGCTCCTCACCCTCTCAACAACTGATTGGAAAATATCTCTCTTCTTCTGCCCTATGAGTGTCGTTAAGCCCATTATTTGTCATGCTTATATACTACTTGCACTTTCATCCTCACTCAAAGTTGATCCCTAATAGCCCGATTAAATTACCACTTATTGACATCTCCGACTTATCCAAGTTAATTTTCTAACCAGGGGCCTCCTCATAGTGCTGATGGATTTCAACAATATTGTCACATTCTTGATTATTAGCTCTGAAAAACAAGATGTTGTCATCATAAAAAAAAAAAGTATGAAATTGAAGGAGCCCTTCTCACCACCTTATATCCAATGTTGTCAAGCTCGCTTTTTTAAAATATAATTATGTTGTAAAATTGGTAGAGGATCCTATGATTGGAATCATAAAATCGTAAGATTTTACAACATAACAAAATACATTTTAAAATATAATTATACATATATAAAAATATAGATAAGATATTTTTTAAATTTTATACACATAAAATTATATTAAGAAGATCATAAGAGAACATGTTCATAAAGAGATTCAAGTTCATATCCCACATCTTAACATTAAAATACCTAAAAGTAATTAGGTCAAATCCATTACAAATTTAAGTTAACAATACAAAACATACAAATAAATACTACATGAAATAAAATATAACATGTAAAAAAAATCATCAACATTCTTATTCAAATCAACCTCTTCATCTTCATCAACATTATTGCTATTTTCATCTCCATCATCTTTAAATTCATAACCACCAAAAGACTCATTATTAGTATTTTCATAATTAGTATCACTAATAATGACATCACTGGTAATGAATTCCACATCCATTGGAGTCTCCAATGATTGCTCATTTTCATCACTAGTAACATTAATATCATCTCCACCTTCATGAATTTCCAAATTATCACTTTCATCATTTCCTATTGCACTATCCAAAACACATAACCAATCTTCATTTCTTGAAACATTAAGATCTGGTTTCTCAGTTATCCACTCATCATCAGAAGATAAATATTCAAAATTACATAAACGATTATCCCTTTTAGTTTGTTTATCCTTCAACTTCAAGTTGTACATCATAAATACCAAGTCATTCATTTTCTTTTGATGTAAACGATTTCTTCTCTTAGTGTGAACCTGTATAAAAAGATACATAAACTTTGTAAGCAACTTCAAAAAAGAGCAAATAAAGAAAGGGAAAAAAATAATAAAAAATTTATTTATTACCTGTTCAAATGCACTCCAATTTCTCTCACATCCAGAAGAACTACAAGTCAAGCTTAATACTCAAATAGCAAATTTTTGCAACTCGGGACACTTATCTCCATAAGAATTCCACCACTTTATTGGTGTCTTTTTGTCCCTTGCTAACTTAGCAGCCTTAATCCCAAAAAAGCCTTTTACATCCTTGAAGCTCTCAAGTTGCATGTCCACCTCACATCTTTTTTTTAGATAAGGAATCATCTTCTCTAAGCATTTATACAACCCAATTTTGATCTCAACTTTGACTTTAAAATTGGGACTCTAATGGTATCTAGGATTTAAGTAGTAAGCTACAGCATGTGATGACCTATGGAGCTAAAGTTTCCATCTTTGATCAACAATGCTCAATATATCTTCATAACTAGAAAAAACAAAAATAGAAGGCCCAACTAATATTTGTTAAAGGCAATATAAATTTAAAATAATGAAGAATAATTGCGAAAAACAAAACAAGCAATTTAAATACATAGATTATAGTTAAATACTTACTTTTTTTTTACATTGTTAAAATGGTCTTTGATTTTCTCTCTAGCATAAGCCATTTCTTCATAAATGAAACCCATAGCTAGTGTCTTATCTGAATCCACCAATCGAAGCACTTTAATAAAAGGGCATGCTACCTTAAGGTAAGTAACCACAATTTTCCAAAATTCACTATCCAAGACCATTTGTTGAACTTTCTTCCCATCATTTGAAGAGACAAATCTACTACACTTCCATGACTTGGAAGTAAACATTGTCATCACTACACCTTTGTGTTCACTACATGCTAAAGTCAAATAAGCAGTAGCAAAACGAGTTGCACTAGGTATAATCAAATCCATGTTCTTTGTGAAGTGTCTCACTATGGAAATAAGAAGGGTCCTTGAATAAATATAAGTTGATATCCTTTGTGCTTTTGAGATTGTTGCATTGTGGACCTTTAGTTTCTTCTCAAAGTCCTCTAAGATGAAATCAATACAATGAACGACACAAAAAGTCCAATAAAGCCTTGTTCTTTTCTCCATTAGCTTATCCTATGCTGCTTTGTAATTAGCAACATTATATGTAACCACCTGAATAACATTCTCCTCTTCAACCTTCTCTATAATGTCATCTAACATCTCAAAAACTTTTTTAGTAGTTTTAAAGATGTCAGATGTATCAATTGATGTCACAAAAATTGTTCCCTTCGAACTATTCACTAAAAAATTACAAATAGAATGCTTCTTTTTATCTGTCCATCCATCTGACATGATAGTGCAACCAATTTTTTTTCATTCAGCTTTATACTCCTCAACTAATTCCACAGTCACTACTAATTCCTTCTTCAAGTACTTCTCCTTGATTTCATGGTAAGATGGAGGTTTCAATCCAGAACCATATTTCCCAATCAATTCAACCATTTTTGCAAATTCAGGATTCTTCACACAATTAAAAGGAATTGCACAAACATAGAAAAAATGAGAAATTTGTTGATGTGCTTCTTCTCTCAATTCCTTTTTCATCAATTGATTGATAGTTGTTTGAGTACTTCCAGCCATATTATTCCCTTTCTTCACAAAAGAATCTATAGTACTTTTCCCTTTATGCTTTGACATAATTTGTTGTACCTTATTTTCATCATCTCCTGACTCATCCATGTCATAAAATTGCTTTCTTTTTTTCTTTGCTAATTATGCATTTTTAACTAAAACAGTAATCATTTGCTTCTTAACCTCATCTGATACACTTCTACAAGGCTTAACATCTATTCAGGTACAAGCTAAATGGTGCTTGAATAAAAAAAATCCCTCTGGTGAAAATTTTATCGCAAAATTTACATTGAACTTTCTTTGAGTTTTCATCCACATCTATGCCATATTGCCATCCCAAATCTGATCTATTTCCAGCTGCATTTTTTCTTTTAGTCACAGCCTTTGAAGAATTAGAAGTAAACATCTCAAATTCAATCACTGTTAAAGAAAAAAAAAATATGATTTAACCACTCTCTTAAAAATAATGCATAAAAATCATATTGTCCAACCCAAATATTAAGTTAACAAAATAGAAATTTAATTAAAAACAGGTATTTGCTCATATTCTTCATATTGTGGTGCATAAATATAGATACGTTTGCTTCAAATTTCTTCATATTTGAACAAATTATAAAACAAGTGGTGCAACATATTTGCTTCAAGACATAAACAGAAAGATAAATAAGTTTAGCAATGCAAACAAAGTAAGAACATGGATTACCCATCATTTAGTGGTGAAGGAATGTCGTTTCCACTAGTAAAATGGAAAGGGATATGCAACATGTCTGAATGATTGGAAAATCTATGTACAGTACTATCTAGTGTTGGAAGATATTTTCTGAATCCTGCATCAAACATTCACTTGGGTGATTCTGTGTTAGAAAATAGAGAGAAAGAGATACCTGATGGAAATTGAATTTGTATTATGTCATGCAAGAATATCAACACCCAACATACAAAAAGTAGATGAGCAGGAGACTACTCAAGTGAATGAAGAGAAAGTGCCTGAAGATACTGAACCAGCTATATCAGCTGATTTATCTGGAATTGGCCTTCAAATGAGTGGAGAGAAGACTTTGAAAGATGTTATGAAGCCTAAGAACAAGAGAAGAAAAAGGATGCAAGTTAGATGAATTTCCATTTCAAAGACTTGCCATAATTTTTCATGCATGTCAAATAAAATATTTCTTTATATCTAAGAAAAATTCCAGGATCATCGTTCTTTTATATTTTTCATCTACTTTAATTTCCTAAATATCTAAATTTAAACTCATTTATGTGACAAAGAGTTAAATGGAACATTTTTGTGCAATAATAAGCTTATTGGTGCAAGAAATTTTGCCAGTGACAATAATAACACAGATGATGAGTATTAGCATGTGACTTACACAGCTGCCACAACAGTTGGAAGTAGATGTTATGGCAATGCCTAACAACATAAATTTCAGTGGGAAGAACCAAATTGCAACATACTTTGTGACATTTAGAAGATATGATTTCAATGATGCATCATTCTTTTAGGGATACCAGAATTTGGTGACTAATGGGTGTAGTGTTTGAAGCTTAATTACTGTCATATTTGAATAAGAAATACGACAAAGTAGCTATAACTTATGACAATATGTACTCTTAATAATAGAAAAATACATTTCCATATGTGAAGATTCTGGTTATATGGTCAGTCTTGCTTCATTTTATGCAATGTTGTATAATTATAAAGGTTATTTCCATAGTTTTGTGGATCAATACTCGTTTGGAATTAGATGGAGTATATTGTGACTTAATTATATGAACTTGAGTAATATAATGGTGGTGAGGTGTTTGCTCTAGGATATCTACCTCAGGTTTTAGCTCAATTATAACATAAGCTTGATAGCTCGACAAAGAATTGACCAAAATCCTCAAATAAATCTCCCAAAATACAAAAAGTTAAACCCACAACCATTGAAAATTCTACTCCACAACCATCAAAAATTCTACACTACTACTGAAATTCAACTATTTTTGGAAAACCCGCAAAAGTTTCCAACTTTATCTGCAATTTATTAATAGCAAAACAAAGGAAAATGTTAGACTAAGATCAAGCAAATAAATAGAAGCAGAACACAATTGGGTTTATATTTTAACAACTAATAACAATTGTAAGCTTATAATAAGCCAAACTACCTATTTTACGCCTTGAATAATGCTACTTACAACTGCTATGAACATGAGCTTCAAATGCTCTAAGCAAAGCGAAAAGATTAGAGATAGACGAAAATTTTCTGCAATAAACAAAATAAGGCTCCTTACTTAAGGAACAAAAGAAAGATATACATACCGTGATTTGTTTTTCATTTATGTTTCTCACTACTTTATCGAAGAAATAAGGCCCCAAGTCGAAGAAGGAAATCCCTAAAAAAAATCCCAAATCTGTTTCTCATTATCACTGCTTTTATGTTTTTTGCTTTGTTAGAGTCAAAACGCCTCACTTTCTGCTTTATGTTTTCTGCTTTAATCAAAATGCCTGACTTTTGTTAGAGTCAACTGGACTCTATAAAAATGTGAAGCAAATCATGATTTTACCAAGTTTATGAGTCAACACTAGATTTCATACCAATTTCACACCAAATTTGATTTTATATACGTCTTAAATCGTTCACATGAGTTTGTCTTGTAAAATCATATGAGTCAACTCGCGATTTTGACAACATTGCTTATATCCATGTATTTCTCTACATTTTTCTGTAAAACTAATAATAGAAGAGAGCCCTTATGCACATAATAAAAATGAGTAAGGAGACAAAGGATCTCCTTGTTGGAGACCTTGTTGAGGATGAAAAACTAATTTAGCATCACCATTAATCAATAAAGAATAAGAAACAATAGCCACATATCTTAACACCAAATCAATCCATACTTCACAAAAGATAATTTTTGCCATAATAGATTTCAAAAAATGTCACTCCACTTTATCATATGCCTTATTCATATCTAATTTCAATGTAGTGTGACCTCATCTACTAGATTTTTTTCTTTTTCATGGAATGAAATATTTCAGAAGTTATCATAGCTTTAGTAGTGATAAGCCTCCATAGAATAAATGCATTTTAAGTTTTTTAAATAGTATAAGGTAAAATCAACTTTAGTCTATTAACTAAAACTTGGGATATAATTTTATACATGACATTATATAAACTTATTAGGTGAAAATCTTTAAGGCTAACAGGAGAATTAAACTTTGGAATTAGAATAATAAAGGTGTGATTTATATAAGAAGGATTAAATCATTTAAGATACGCAAAATAGTATGAAGAACATCACCTTGAATGATGTGCCAAAATTTTTGATAAAATAATGGAGACATACCATTAAGGTCAAATGCCTTAGAGGATGCATCTGTTTGAGAGCTCTAAAGGCTTCCTCAACTGTATAAGTACTAGTAAACATGTTATTCATCTCATTAGAGACTCTAGACTAAACTGTATCTATGAATCTTTGAACATTACTAAGAGCTACTAAAGTGAAAATATTTTGGAAGTACTCCTTCATCATTCTAGCAATCTCATCCTCATTATTGTAACAAACCCTCTTGTCATCTTGAATTTGCTTAACCTTATTCCTTTGGCATATTTGGGAAGCCTTCTTATGGAAGAAATTTGTATTTTTATCCCCATCATGAAGACATTGGATACGAGTTCTCTGCAACCACATGGTTTCCTCCATTTTGAATAGTCCATTAACATCAACCCCTACCCTTTTCGCTTTAGTTGCTATAACTTCACTTTAGGTTTGTCCTTACAATTGTTCCAAATTTTTTCTCAACAGTGCCAACTGCCTCACTACATTCCCAAACTCTTCCCTATCTCACCTAGTAAGCCCTACACCACACTTCTTAATTTTGTCTGCCAAGTTTAGACCTTCGACACCATCACATCAACCCCTTCTCACCACCTTTTCACCTTAATCATATTGCAACCACATCTTTTCAAACCTAATTTTTTTCTTTTTTTATTATCCAACATGTTACTACTTCTAAAAATATCAAAAAACACCAATACAAGGTTATTATCTAAATTCATTCTGGTAAGATGATAAACTTAGCACTTTGGAAACATAATACTCCAAGATCATTAGCGATAGTCAAGTCTAACTGTTCTTGAATATTGCCAACATCATACTCTCCATTAGTCCAAGTGAATTGATTCCCATTAAGTCCCAGATCAGATAAATAATAATAATTTGTAGCTTCTCTAAACTTTTGCATATTATCCTTTGATTTCCTTAAGCCACCTACTTTTTCAAAAGACATAATATTTCATTAAAATCACCTACGCATAGCCATGGCTTGTCATTACCCATATTAAGTTGCCTCAATAACTCCCAAGTACGTCATTTATTTTCATTCTCAGTCCAACCATACATACTAATAAAGAACCATTCATTACCTAACGACAAAGACTTAACATGCATAGAAATATGATGATGGAACAAGAAATTAAAGATAAATCAACTAGATTTCTCCATAACGTACATAAACCTCCCTTCCTTGCTCTACCAATACCATAACAATCCATTGAAAAATAACCATTAAAATGATGGACACTATGATTTATTCTCTTTATCTGGGAAATTTTCAATTTCATTTCCATAAGAAAGACAATACAAGGATTTTTTTAATCACAAGATCTTCTTCAAAGCATGAATTATCACTTAGTTCCTAAGTTCGCAATAGTTCCAACTCAATGCATCCATAATGTTTGGCGGGACTGTTGGGTAGCCTTTGCTAATGAAAATTGGTGTTGAAACATCTTTGCCAACTCAAGTTTTTTCCTCCTTTTTACTCCTTCATCACCACTACCCTTATTGACATATAAGCTTTTTTTCTCTTCTAACGCAACCATGGATTGAATATTCTTTAGAGCCAACTCACGATGCACAAGTTTCACTATTCTTAAAAGGTTTTGATTTGGATATGGCATGGTAGGGCAAAGCTACTTTTGGATAGGTTTTAGTGGGTTGGGTAATGAGGACCTAATGGGTTTGTCTTGCGGAGTAGTGGGTTAGGTAATGGGGAGCTAATGGGTTTGTCTTGCGGAGCAGCTAGGTTAATTTTATAGGAGTTTATGGTAGCAGTACGGGTTAGAGGTGAGGTGGGCACTATGTGTTTGACATTATTGCTATTATGAGAAGTCGAGTTATTTTTACAAGAATTTATGATAGCAGTATGGGTAATAGGACAAGGTGGCTCATAAATGTAGTTTTCAGGTTGAATTGTCATTTTATGCATAACTACTTTTGGGTTTACAGTACTAGCGGTTTGGTTTGCAGCTCTTAGGTTACAAATTAACAATGTTGGAATTGCCATTTATGAGGATTGTTGCATATTTGAGTCAACCTTGCTATCCTTCTCAAGTACTACAATCCTCCTCAAATTCTCCCTTACATCAACTAGTTCTTGGTCCCCTACTAAAATCTCCCTATTCCTCATAACCTCCTTCACCACTTCATGAATTTTTTCATTACTAGTTTGAGGATGAATTCCCCTCTTAGTAGGGAATAAATGCCACCTAACTGCCTCATCTCTTTTCATCCTTACATCCTTCCCATCAATTTTAATAGTTTTTAAAGGCAAAGCCCTCATCTAATCCCCAAACAAAAGCTGATTATCCATTGCTCCCTTCCTATCCTCATCATTTCCAATGGCCTTACAATCCCTCATTATGTGCCCTAAGCATCCACATATGTAGCATAAGGAAGGTAATCTCTCATATTTAAAGTAGGCCCATAAGGTTTTTCCTTCACCAATATATAACTTTATGCCCCTCCTTAGTGGTTTTGAAACATCAATTCTTACTTCAATATGAACACTCCTATTAAACCCCACCATAAAGGCCTTACCAATTTCCATTACATAACTAATCTGAATTCCAATAATCATAACCACTACCTTAGTTTGACCTTGTAAAGGCAAATCATATATTCAAACCCAAAATGGTGTTTGATGAAGTTGCATTTTTAACAGTTGTATCACACCATCCACCTCCTACAATACCAAAAGATTTTTATCAAAGTGCCAAGGTTCCATAGATAGGACCTTCTTTTTATCTCACTAATATTTGAATTGAAAGGAAAATAAATATGATGCAATCTCCTTAGCTTCCAAACCCTTTTTTTGTCTCCACAGTTGTCACATTATTTAAGTAGGCCATGGGAATTGAATCCCTTATTTGTTCACATCTTTCCAACTAGGTATAATGAAGATTTTCTATTCACATCACCATCCCCTTGCCTAATGATAAGGGGTACTTTATCATCCTTTACTATTTCCCCTAGATTTACTTCATCTACATGACTAAGAAAATTGAATAATAGAAAGACAAATTGATGAATATAAGATACCAAACCCTAGAAGTATACTATGAGGTAGACAAACCCCATAGCAACATATGAGGAAACAATGTGGGAAAAGAAAGAAATAAAATAATGTCACTGTAAAGACACGAAGAAAGCTATGACTTATGTCAGCTCGACAATCTAAGACAAGACAAAAATCCTAACCACATGGATTAGAGATGTGACTTCCTAAAGAGGAGATGTGACTGTTAGTTATTATTGATGATTTCTAATTGCTTATTACTAGTAGTTGGTTATGTATTAATATTAATTATTTGATAAATTATTATTACTAATAGCTATTTATACATATAATTGCTAATACAAATATATTTTAAATAGAAAAAATAAATAAAGTCAATTATATATTTATTTTTTTATTCATAAAAATAGAAATAGTTAATGAAAATTTTCTAAAATGTATTTTTTGAACTAGAGTTGTCAGATAGGCCACAACTATCAACTTTGTTTTGAACTAGAATTGATATATTAATTAAATATATATTGTATAACTTTTTCAAACTAAAAAAGTAAAAGAACCTTAAAAAAAACCCTTAAATATTAAACTATCATACACGTAATATATATATATATATATATATATATATATATATATATATATATATATATATATAGAGAGAGAGAGAGAGAGAGAGAGAGAGAGAGAGAGAGAGATTGATAATATTTGTTATTACGTTAAAGTTGTTGAGTGTTTGTATACTTTAAAGCTTAATGAAATTGTTCGATACATATACCTAAGGGTTTAGGAACTATTGATGGCAAATGGAATATGTTGTAGCCTGTTTTTTAGTTGGTTAGCCATATTATTGTTTGCTAATTAAGCTAAAACTTTCAAATTTATAGGTTAGTTTAATTTAATTTTATATAGTTATTAATTGGCTAAAAGGAATTAAGCTCAAACTTAAACAAGTTAAGATATGTGATAAAGAGAATTTTTAACAAGTTTAATCTACTAGGGACATTATCAAGATGGATGCATATTGTGTTTTTATTCCTAATATGATTTGTACTTCCATTTTTATTATTTTGCTAATTTAATGATTACTTCGAAACTAATGGAGATAGAGATGTTTCATCTCAGCTTGACTTGTATATATCAGATTGTACTTTACTACAGTTTTAAAGAGTTGGCAAAAAAGGTTTAGAAAAGTCCTACCATTTGCGTTCAGTGTCGGACTTCATGAAGGATAAAAGGGGTAAATTTCACTAATTATCTCTCAAAGAATAACCCACACACATGATAATTCTTAAATGAAAAATTGTAAAGGTAAAGTCCTTTTGTTCAACCCATCTCACTTGAAAGTTAAAAAATGACCATAGTATCCTTACCACTTATCTTTTCTGCATTTTTTTAGTAATAAAATAGAGAAAGAAAAAAGACAAGAAAAAGATTTGAGAGCACCTACTGGGATTTAAAAGAGAGGAGGAGAATTAAAGCGAACAAAATTTAACATGCATGTTGCCCATACATAACAAAAGAAAGAAGGCAAAAGATAAGAAAGGAAAAGCAAAAAGTACTAATTCTATAATTTTACCTATCAACAGAAGCTTTTGTTGTTGCAGAGCCACCAGACTATACTATAGTATTCGCACACACACAAAGAGAAGAATATATACCAAATTAGAAAGAAAAAAATTTATTATAGTGTTTGAGCCATAAAGTGAGAGCTCGAGCTATGATCGTTTAGACTTTGCAAATTCTTGAAGCTTCTTCTATAGAGAGAGAATTATTGTAAACCTTGAGCCCTAAACATTGGCTATTAGGTGGTCTCGATCAGATGCATCTAACAAAAATGCTTTCCAAAAAGCAATCTGTAAGCTTCAAATTCAACATTGGATCTCTCTCTAATTAGATCTCAGATTAGTTCTCTCTTTTCCTTATGAAAAATGGCATTATCTTTAATCTCTTGAAATCATAGCCACTTGCCTTAACAGTTGAATGATGGATTAAGTTCCTACTTGCACTATCACCCAGCAGAAAAAACTCGTTTGGATCTGCAACAACATTCGCTAAGGAATTGAGATCTCAGTAATTATGCATTTTGTGTTGTTGGGGTTTTGAGATCTCAATACCTCAAAATTTTGGATTATGTTTTTTTGCCTTTTTGTTTTTGCATGGAATTGAAGTGAAATGCAGAAAATGCAAGTAGTAAGGATAGTATGGTCATTTTTAATTTAGAAAAAGTAACAATTGAGTGTCAGGTTAGTTTTCAAGCAAGATGCCTTGAACAAATGACTTTATCTTTATATTTTTTCATTTAACATGAGTTATTATTTGAAGGATTATTGGTGAAATTTACCTAGGATAAAAGTAGAAAACTATTGGCTGCTTTGGATGCTGCCAACAAAGAAACATTTATTTTTAATTCTTGATGGTAGGATGCCATTCTTGAGCTTGAGTTGGACTAAGGGTCTAGTAGTAAACCGCATACAACAGTGTTATTTTCATAACAATCTGCCCATTGTTTTGATCGAAATAAGCTCTCCTTTGTGAGAATATTTATATCTGTACATACACGCATTTTAGTTATAAGAATTTCTTCTGACATTTGGATGGTTTGGATTTTTATATTTTGAGTTGTTTAAAGGATTTCATTTCATTAGTTTTATACTTTTATATATAATTTTTCACTATCTCCAATTAGTGCATACAAAATCATAATACCTTTTTTGTCTTATATATTTATTTAAAATTATAAATTCCATTTTTAAAAACTAATAAAATTTATATGAAAGGGCATTATTATTGTGGTGATTTAAGATTTATTATATAGTATGATGATTTTAATTATTTAATAGACTAAAAATGTATATTTAATTTTAAATAACAATAATACTATAATGGCAATAATTTCAAACTAAAAGTAATTTTTAAGATAAAATTATATTTTAATGTCCTTAATTTAAAATTTATTATTTTATAACATAAAACAAAAATTACGAAATCCAATTCCGTATAAATGCATATAATTCATTTAAAGTCCTAAAGGAACGGTATAATTAATCAAGGCTTCAAATAGCTTTCCTTTTTAAAAAAAAAACCCTTGAAATAGCTTAAAATAGGAATAACTGTTCTCTATTCCATTCCATGACCGAAACATGGTCCTAGTGTGGATGTAGATTTGTGAAATAGCTAATTGGTTCAATCTGTGGTGGAACGACATGTCGCTGGATCTCGAACATGTTAGGAAAAACTTTTAGACGGCACCATTTCAATTTTCATTCTGGCCCGTGCGATTAACTGTCTGCACGGATACAAGAAATCAGATTCTCTGTTCCCGCGACATCCCAAAATCTTAACATCCAACGCCTCACAATCCACCGGATGTGTGGCGTTATCCTACAACCACTAATACACATTCACCTACCCTCAGCGTACCAACGGCACCGCGCACAAGATTAACTCGCACTGCAAAACCCTAACAAAAACCCAAACCAGAATACCTGACTCTGTTCAACTCTGCAAAAGTAATTTCTTGATGCCTCTCGCCTCTCTTTAATCAATTGTTACGAGTTGGATGTTGTCAGATTATGAAATGGGTCTTCTGCGAATCGCAAATCTGCTAACTATTATTGGTTTTCTATGCCAGTCATTCTGTTGCAAATTTTTTCTTTTGTGTTTACTGATTTCAGTTGTTAATTAGATTGGATTAGATTAGTTTAGTTCTAACTTTACTTTGGAATATTAATCAAATTTTCCTAGAGATTTTGTTTTTCTAGGTTCTCATTTCCGAGAAAATATATGCTATAGGATTATTCTATCATTGCTTCACATTCCCTTTTTACTTCTCTTTTTTGGGATCATCAACTTTCTCAGTTCGTTAACATTTTTAAAGTTCTTAAAATGCACTAGTTTATGACCCCGCTGCTATAATCAGGGCGGCTTAATCACTTGTTTTGCAGCTAAGCTAGGCATGGGCACCCGAGGTGTTATTGGGGATAAATGGTCCATGAGGATTCTTTGGGTCTGTGCCATTGGAAGTGCTATCAGTATGCATTTCAAATTTTTATTTCCAGTTGATTTTCTCAAATTTTCTTTCTTTCTTTTGTGTTCCTAATTTCCTGGTGATAGACTGCTGCTTTATCGGAGTAGTTACATCACGAGATTCTTCATTTTCTCTTAGGCAGTGTATTTTAGTATAATACAATTGAATGTAATGTAATACGATGTAATGAGGTATTAATCTTTATTTGATTACATCTCATTACATTCAATTACATCGTATCAGACTACACCTTGGTTAATGTAATCGAATGTTATGATGTAATAAAGTATTATTCTTTATTTGATTACACATTATATTACATTTCGTACCAAACTACACCTTAGTCCATGTCTTGTGATCGGTTGTGTTTGTTGCTTGTGCAGGCCTTTATATGGTTTCTGTACAGAGACAACAACAGAACAGAGATCGAATGATGGCAGAAAGTTTGAATGTTATGGAAGCAGAATCAAGCACTGGAGAGTGTTTAAATATGACCAAAAAAAAAAATATTCTGTAACATCTTTTTTAAGAGTTTTCGAATGTTCCAAACTGATTCCTCTGTTTATGCATATGTAGTTTTGAGGATTTTTCTTCTATAATAATTTCATTTAATTGAGATCAATGATTGTGTTTCAGAGGTTGAGATTGATATTCTTGACTTTGATGTCATTCTTACAACTATAATATTGAGCTTATAAATGTGAATTTTTTTTTTCTCTTTTTTCTCAGGGCATTAGTGTTGAAATTATCCATTTGATATCATTCTTCACTTGAGCGGTTTTGCTCTTACAAGTTTGACTAGCACCAAAACAAATTAGCACATTTTTTTTTTTAAATATAGTAATATAAATTGAACTTAACTAACACAAGTAAAAAGAGATTACTAAATTTTTTCTTAAAGAAAAAACCAGGTATATAAATATTAATTTTCACTAAGATAAAATAATTGAAATTAAATAATGTAGTATTGATATAATACGTCCAAAAAGACTATATGAGGGATGAAAGGGAGAAAGAATTAAAACCTTAGACAAAGTCGTGACAGAAGTTTACACTTGCTATTTAAGAAAAAGGTCTATATTTATGAAAGAAAAGAAGAGGTTATGCATGTAATATTTCATATATTATATACGGAAATTAGAGCAATGATCACCAGAGGAAAAGCAAAGCAGCAGGAAATAAGGTTTCATGTCTAATGTGCTTGTTAATGGGGCTATATATTGTTACACTCACAAATCACAATACGTCAAACTCTTACTCACACCAACTTCGTTTCTACGGATTGCGAGAACAAACCAAAACAAATTTTATGATTTCTGTTCTTGCTCTTGTGTGTATATATATATATATATATATATATATATATATATATATCCAAAGCAAGAACAAGTACCAAAGCACATTTCAAGAAAATGATTTCACTAAAATGTGGATTTGTGGGGTTCTTGGTGTTGTTAAACTTAACCTTGCGTTATGCTAACAGGGTCCTTGCGGACTCTGGTACTACTAGTACTGATGATATTCAACAGCCCCAAAATATTCTCTCTCGTAAACACTTTGATCTAAAATGGGGAGGACTTAGGCCGCTTGGTTGGGGAAAGGGTCTTGGTTTTGGTTCAGGGATTGGTGGCACTGGCTTAGGACAAGGTGTCGGGTATGGCGGTGGCATTGGCGGCAATGGCGCTGGATCTGGATTTGGTTATGGAGGTGGAGGTGGACAAGGGACTGGCCTCGGCTATGGGTCTGGGGGTGGCTCGGGAGGTGGCATTGGTGTTGGATATGGGTCTGGAGGATCTGGTGGGGATGTTGGTGGGCCCGGGCCTGGCTTTTTGTTACCTGGTTTCGGTGTTGGGTGGGGAGCAGGAGGTGGAGGCAGTGTTACTTACCCCGGAATAACCGTTCCAGGCAGTGGTGGTTATGTATTGCCTATTACCATTCCATACATTGGTGGAGCAGGAAATGGAGGATATGGATACGGAATTGGGATTGGAAGTGGAAATGGTGGAAATGGAAATGGAATTGGATATGGAGGTGGAAGCAGCAGCTCTGGTAATGTCCCAGGAATGACTTTTCCAATACCCCCAGGCTATAGCATAGGGGCCGGAGGTGGTGGAGGGGGAGGAGGAGGTGGAGGAGGAGGAGGTGGAGTTCCAGGGGTGAATCTTCCTGGCTATGGTGGACTCCCGGGCTATGGCATCGGGGGAGGTGGCGGAGGAGGTGGAGTTGGTGGAGGAGGTGGAGTTGGTGGGGAAGGCGGTGGAGGCGGAGTTCCAGGGGTGAATCTTCCAGGCTATGGTGGACTCCCAGGCTCTAGCATAGGGGGCGGAGGTGGTGGAGGCGGAGTTCCAGGGGTGAATCTTCCAGGCTATGGTGGACTCCCAGGCTCTGGCATAGGGGGCGGAGGTGGTGGAGGAGGTGGTGGAGTTGTTGGCTATCCCCCAGGATACCCTCCTGCCTTTGGTGGTTGTAATTGCCCCCCACAATGCTACCAAGGTGTTGGATTCCCGCAAAATGAACCGGAAACGAAGCCAGAGGAAAAAGCTAAGTAAATCAAGTGCTCATGAGTTTGAGCTCCATGATTAAGCTCAATGCCGCAATAATTGAGCATAATAATTTGTCATTTGAGACGGGTTCAAAAAAAGTTCAAGAATAAGCTCAATATATTTTAAATGTTTCTAGAAAAAATATTTCTGTTTACCTGTGGAGAAAAAAAGAAAAAGACACGGAGGAGAATAGTCAAGGATAAACAAAAAATAAAGGGATGTTTTCCAGCTTAATTATGTTAGCTAAAACTGCTTTACACAACATAAAACATCAGGGAAACCACTAGGACAACTAAAAATTCAAGTGAAATTGGCTAAATGAATCTTCTGGGTATCTTATTCATTACGTTCAGCATAGAATCTGTTTCCTGGAAGGCATTGCATAGAAACTGGGTTTTTCGCCCAATCACTAACGACTATCCAAGACCAGCAGGGAAATATATGAAAATGCAGCAGCGATAATATCAGTAACAATCTGACCCAAATAGCCACTTCTCTATCCCAGTTAATTTATGCTCATTTTCATCTCTCCTTTTAGTCGTTTCCCAATGTATGAGCAGGATAATGGTTTCCGATGCAATGCTGATATGAGGTAAGGATTACTAAATTTGTATATAATTTCTAGATCTGAGAGTTACATAATAAAACTGAAAATATTCTATTATAACAGGACTCGTATATTGATTTCCTAGATATGTAGGTACACTCATGCTACAACTTAAATCCTGAAGTCTGAAGTATTCTAGGAACCTTGATTCACTATATCTATCATGGAAAGAATGAGGGAAGGAATTGTGCAAGTTGCTCTAGCTGGCAAGTTAATACTAGCACTAACTATTTCTTTCCTCATGCTTTATAGGATCTGTAAAAAACCTATATATCCATCAACTGACTCTTCTAAAAGTATCACAATCTTTTAAGCTGCTTCATTCTCTTCTAGCTGGCATAGAAGACGATCTAGGAGGAACATTTTCCATGAAAATATTTGATATTTGCTGCAAGGATATAGAAGCTGAGGGTTGAAGGAAGGGAGTACAAGCCCTACTTGAAGTTTCATTAGCAAATGGGGCAGGACTACTTGAAATAGTAGAAGGCTGCTGTAACTCTATTTCAGTATGTGTACCAGTTGCAGTCTCAGGAATATCAAGCAATTGGTTATCATCTTCTTCAAGTGACAATACTGTGCTTGTATCTGTGTGTATGGTAGAATCATCTGTGAAAATCCCATGCCTTCTCTTCCTTCTAGCCGCCTTTCCCCATCCATGGATTGTCTCTCGTATCCTTTGTGGGATTAGTGCTGCCTTGTAGTTTGTTCCCATCTGGAAAAGAAAAAGGGAAAGCACATATGATTAGAGTAATAATTGGAAAAAAGAAAAAATAAAATGAAAGGAGAAAAAGACTACTTATTGCTACCACAAACTATGGCCATGAAAACCGGTTCAAGCCATGCTAGTGGGCTTGCAGTCATTTATTGACAAAAGCAGGGCAGTCCTCTCTAAAGCAAACGACATTTTGATTTCTAATCTTCTCAATGTTGGAGGCTTAGCTTATTCTCATATTTAATTAACACAAAGTTTGCCTTGGAACTCTTCTTCATGAATGAATGCAATTCAACTTGTCTATTCTTACATTTCCTAAGTACAAAGTTTGCTGAATGACATTGCCTGTGAAAGTCCCTACTTAAGAGACTAGCTATATTTCATTAACCATCCAAAACCCAAAGTACATTGCAGTCCATGTACCCTAAACTGATGAAATCAAGCTTTTGATAGTTATCAAACTATGTTATAAGGAAGTGCTTGTAAAGGAAATTAAATTGTGTTATAATGCAGTTTGATATTTGGAATGATATTCCAGGGACCAGGACATAAAAGCGAATGCATAGCTGAAAAAGTATGAAGACTATGGCTACTAAACATTTAAAAGAATTCTCTCAAGCCATAGTATTCATATCTACAAATGATGGATTTATATAATTTTTCAAAATATATCCACTCAAGAGTGCTGTCAAACAAAATTTAAAATAGAGATGTATCATCTGCAAAGAAAAGTTAAGAGCTGCAAAGACCAGGAGTTCCACACTTCCAACTTAGAAATTTTTTGTATTTTGAAAAAGCAAGAGACCTTCACCCACCGGTATGAGATTTTTCATTATTTTCATTGTTATATCCATCAACTAGTCATCATGCAATACTCTATGGACTGACGTGACATGACAAATCTAGATTGGAAATCTAAATATAACTTTGAGCAAATATATGTTGCAGAGGTTATTTCTTTTTATTTGAGATCCAGTGGTAGAGATATTAGCTTTTCTCTCACTTAAATTTCTTCCCCAGCCCACATGGATTCAAAACTCAGTACTTGAGGCAAACACATGTAAGCCTACACCACAAGGCCAAAAAGCCTTTGGCAATTCAAAAAGCCTTTGCAGCAAACCTGCAACCCCAAGGTGCAATAGTTTGTGGGAAAAACTCCGCAACTCAATTACATACAGCAGTGTCTTCCTTAAATATTTCCAGTACTAATTTTCTTTGTATATGAACCTGAGTAACCAGTGCATAAAGAGGCAAGGTGCTGTAGCTGCAGAGGAATTGTCCAGAAAACCTGCGAGAAAAGGCAATACTATAAATCCTGCAGCTATTGACAACCCTCAACGAGAGAAAAAGAACAGTCAAGTTGAAATCTATGCATACCCCAAAATAAGTCGAATGTACACCACCAAGTGGTTCTTAATAAAGCAGGAATTATATCCAAATTGCCACTGCATAAAACAACCAAAAAATAATAATAATAACTGAAGTGCTATATTCAACATGCTGCAAATAATAGGCAAAGAAAACAAATTTCTCATTTTTTCCACTGTGATTGGGGATCTCTTTTCTGAGCACTCATGTTTCTAACATCAATGCTAGTAAAGCTGAACCAAATCCATACCAATGAGGGAGAAATTATAGAAACTGATTTCAAAATAAACTGTCATCTCCAGCGGTCATTTGAATTATAATCTAGTAATGGAAGAGGAGGTACCCAGAACCAAAAGAATGAAGCCAGCTCAAATGCATTCTGCAGTGAAAATTTGGAGAAAGGAAGAAACATGCATGTCAGTTCTTCTAGTCTCACACAAACTCACAATAATCCGTGAGGAAAAGAACATAATGCGAGTCAAAGCTCCTCTAACAACTAATCACTATGAATGCTGCTAACCTGGAACAGAATAAAATGGATCAAGGAGAGAAGTAATTCTGGCTTCTTGAACCAGAAAAGATCATCTCGAGGCTTTAGCTTTGTTCCTGCAAAGTATCCAGATATGCCAGCATTCTCCAAGGCCAAGGTTGCAATAACATGCTGTAATTTTGCACCCACCAAAAGGACAAGCTGCCCATGAATTGAAATATCAGATAAAGCAATATGAAAGAATGTCCAAAGAATGCTTCTTTATATGTCACCCTCCATAAAGCTCCCATCACACTTTAGATAAATAAAAAGAAAATGATTATTCAAGTGTCTATTTGTCAATGGATATTTGTTTTTAGAGTGGCAATTAGTCAGATCAGGTTAGAAAGGTTAGGGTATGGCCATCTTGCGTTCAGGTGGTTTAAGTGCCATCTATCCAAGATGTCTTGGGTTCAAGTAGCTCCGGGATTCTGATGGATTCGAATTGTCTAGTGGGTATACTGTTAGGCATTAATTTGTTGTCATTTTTGTAACTTTTTTCGGCAGTAATTTAAAAGGAAATTTGTTTTGGATTTCATGCAGGCTGAGGTGGACTTTGGGCTTACTTTTAGGCAGGTTTGAGTAGGTTTGCAGATAGAACATAGCCACCTCTACTTCTGCTACTACCTAAAGACGTCCTTTTTCAGCACACAGGTGACTGGTATAAATGAAACTGTAAAGAAAAGATACTTACAGTGATGGGAAGGATGGCTATCCAAAAATAGAGGTTAGATCCTGCAGTAAGGAACCAAAACCAAAGAAAAGTTAAAATGAGTCTGAAACTTGGAACATATCAATCATAGAACATTTTAAAAAAAGATTAGCTAAGACATGAAATCCCATCTATATTCATTATTGAAGCAGATAATTGTTTTTCTAATAATACACTCGAATCCCTTAAAAAAAGTATAAAGATGAAAAGGCAGTAGTAACTTCATCGAAACAAACAGTTGCAATCCTCTCCTCTTCCCCCCTCCCTTCCTTTCCCCACCACCAATATTAGCCCAAGCTTATATATGCCCATACCTTTTACATTGAAAAGCATGAAAGCAACAACAAATCCCCACAATGGACCACTGCAAGGCAATGAATAAACAGGTATTTTAGCCTGCATATTGTCTACAGCAATATCATGTAAACTGACCACAAGTCTCTTTGGACTTCCTAAAAAATTACTAAATACAACATAATGAACACCAAGTACATGACTTTTACCTCACACCAACTATTCTTTGAAATTCTTCTTCCACGGAGCGAATCATGTAGCTGTGAAAATCATATTTCAATGACAGGTTGTGATTCTGTCAGAAATCAAAAGGAGTAAACATGTTAAATTTTTTATGAACACTAAAAAACTAGCACTACATAGCACATCAGCAAAGGCATTCAGACACTAGTAAAACAAGCACGGCATAGCACATCACTCAGATAATAAGAATTCCCATATAAAGGGACTTGGCTCACAGGACCAGCAACAAAAAACTGATAACATTTTGTTTCACTCAAAAATTGTATTTTCTATTGTGTACAAAAATAGGTCATGTACCTATTGGGCCATTTTTAATTTTTTTCTGACAATATGTACCATATTTTAGGCTCATTTTAAAAAAGTCAACATTTCTAGTATTCTTCTCTTTTTACCTCTTCCCTTTATTCATCTTCCTTGTTGTTTACCGCATGCAAGTGTGTTTGTGGTAGTGGGAATAATTGGACAAGGAAGTACAGGCAACGACAGTCTTGTCTTTGCTTTAATCAGTACTTTTTTTTCATCTTAGTCCAACTCCCTGACTCCACAGTCCAACCAACCTGCTGGATTCTTATCTAGAATCAGGAATCACAAATCCCACTCAAATTTTTGTGGAAGGCCATGCAACCTTGCTTTAAGTGAATCAAAGCAGTACATTGAAAATCCAAACTTCCTTCAACTTGTAGTTTGCTTTTACTAAATCTTTTTATGGAACTGTGAAGTATGAACATACTTTATTCTTGCTGCTGATCACAAATCACAATTTCCCAAATGTACTAGTGCCTGCAGAACCTATCCTATTATGAAGCAGCAACACTATGCAAATACCCAGGTCAGATTTAGTTTTGAAAATAACAAGAGAGATGAATGAGAGGAAAGAGATCCAAAGAGAAGTGAAAAGGGACACCTTTGCAAGATACATGTCAATAAATAATTAAAAAATATGTATATGGAAACACATATAATTTAATTTCTGACTGACATGAAATCAGCATACCATGATGAAGCCCTTGCGAAGAGTAAGGTAATCCGTGCGAACTACAGAACGTCCAAATTGCCGGAAGAAACAAGTCTGCAAGTTGATAAGACATGGAATTTCAACATCATCATCTAGAACAATATAAACAGATATGCTCTGGAACAATAGAACCAAACAGATAATACAGTGAAACAAGAAGGAAACTAATAAAGATCAACCTGTACAAAGTAAACGAAGAAAAAGAAAAGAGGAAGGGCAAGATGGACAGGAGAAGATTTTCCATGAAGTTTGATTCACAAAAGGAGAATTGTTATTGAGTGTCAAAATCCAGGATAAAGAAACTTCCAGTATATAAGCCAAAACATTAATTTCCTCAAGCTCTTCCTCAAACAGAAAGGCATCTTTGGACTAAAAAGTCCATGTTTTTCTCCTTTAACTCTCTGAAATTACTGTTTGATCTCTGTTAGAATTTGTATTTATCCCACATAACTAAGTTTCTGGGCTATTATGCTCTATATATGTGGATTAGACACCCTCTTCCTTTGAGCTAGCTTTTGGGGATGAATTCTATTCATTTTCATGTCATGCTAGGCATGAGAGCGACCCCAGCCCATTTGCATGTCATGCTAGGTGGACGGAGTTAAAAGTTGCATGTGAGGGTGTTAGAAGTTGTAGTTATCCCACATTGCTAAGTTACTAGGCTGTTATGGTCTATATATATGGATCGGCCACCCTCTTCCTTGAGTTCTACTCAATCCCCTTTTATATATGTGGATTATGTGGGAGTAATTTTATGTGCTATTCATTTGTATATTAAATTTGTGATTTTTTTTTTTTTTTTTTTTTTATGCAGCATGGAGGCTAGACATGAAGAATACATCTTAGATCACATATTTGACAAGACACTTAAGCTTCAGTTTTCTGAGAATGTAATTTTAAGCATTCTATTTTGTGATTAAAATTTTCATAATGACTATACAACAACAATAACAACGCCTTAACCCAAACTAGTTGGAATCAGCTAAATGGATCCATTTTCTCCACACAATTTTCAGCAGCATCTTCTGTGAGATGTAAAATCATAAGGTCGTTTCTTATAATGTTGCTCCATTTCATGACGACTATATATGCATCGACTGAACGTTAATGCCAAACAAGGACAAGCCTCATCCATCAAGTACAATATTAGCATGACAAGTTGGAAATTTCCCCAATATTCAGGTTCATCACATATTTATTTTCCATTAGCTCTTTTGAGTTGATATTGCCTCAGTAACTTTGTCCAGAAGGGCTCTAGGAAAATAATATCTAACAACTCAAATGGTTAATTGGGTTCCTTAGATGGAAGTACCACTATGGCTTTACTACTAGGAACTAGAGCGAATGACAAACACACCATACATTACATGACATACAAATGTGACGAACAACAGAAAAGAGAAAGTTTACCTACCACCCAGATAAGAAAACTATTCCTGGCCAAAGGATTTGAGGTGTGGTATCTGACAAAGGTTGTTTGCCTTCGCAAGGTCTGCTCCCTCGTGATTTCTGATCCAAATGAAATTATCAAATCATAATTTTTTTCCTACAACAGTTCCAATTTAAGCTTTTCTACTCTGGAAAAACTGAACCATCAAGTTGCCCCTTATACTGACACACTTATGTCACATCAATAAAGGAAAGCGTATGACAACTAAGCTAAATTTCTTTGAATATTCAATAATAAAACTCAGGCTAGAAATTTGGATCATGTTTTTGCTGTCAAAGTGGGTGGTCACAACCAACAAGGTTTTTAAAATAACTTCCTATTTTTTCTTCTTTTCCAACCTAATGTACCTATTAATGACTCCACGGCAAGTTCTCAATTTTGTGACTATATACCCTCTATCTTCTTCCGACAAAAATTTCATATGGTATTGCTGAAAGTCATCCGACTAATATCATACATAGCTACAAACAAATCCCATTTGTTGTCCCTACAAGTTTCACTAAAAGGATAAAACAATGGGAAAAAAATTGAAATGTGATTACATACTAAAATTTCTGAATTCATTAATACTTAGGATTTATGTATGATGACTTAAGAAAATATTCTTTATATATGTGAGAGAGTGCATATCTGTGTGCACACGCACGTGCGTATAACCTATCTTAATCAAACAAATAAAAATCATCTGTGTAGAAATTTAATTTCAGAAGCTTTAGCATTCTTTAGGACCTAACCCTAGTCAAATAGTGCCCAAAAAACTTCTAAATATGCCCTTGATTTTTTTTTCCAGATCTTTCTTTTAATTTTACTGTGGAATTTTTACACAAATTTCCACCTTATCAAATCATTAAACTATTCTCTTCGAAACACAATACATCTATCCAATTGCGCTGTTCACTTTAGTAATAGAACACCCCACAACAGTTCCCTGGATTTTGATTTTCTCTTCTTAATTTTTAATGATGAAGAAATAAACAAATTCAAATTTGAGTATATCACATCCTCTTAAAAAAAAAATAAATGCGAAGTAGCTTAAGCACATGCTTTGGATAAGAAATTCAATAGAATGCTGAAATCAACAAGTTTCGAGAACTTATTCTAACATATGCAACAACTTCCTATACCTGTTAATATACCATGGCGGTCCATATGAGCCTCTCCTTCCCATATCCTCCAACTACGAATCTGGTTCAAAAATTAAAATTTCAAACTGTTAAATCAGAAGTGTCTAGTTTCACAATCCAAAACTACAATGCCTTGTCTTTTATATAATGAACTACTACAATGAGGATATCAATGTATATTAGTTCAAGATAGTTTCGTCCTACCAAAAAGCGTATCGCTACAAGATACAAGTAGTTCGGCTAAAAATAATGGAAACCACATCAGTAATGTATTTGTTCAGATGATACAAGTTCCACTATTTGATGTGGAATATGAATTACTGAATCAAGAGATGCTGATTCCAAGGTAAGCATGTTGTTATCATTCACTACATAAGACCATGCCAAACTTTATATACGGCATCATTCAACAATTCTGCTTGCATGCAGGCCAATTAGAATAACATTTATTCACAACATACTTCATAATGACAATGGATATACCTAAACTCTCATATGGTAAAATGTGGGGCAGAAATTTTTTTTTTTTAAAAAAACAATTGAGCACTCTACTTTCTGACTCTGATGCCACGTTCCAGACCTGCAAGTTTAAGCGAGCAGGTGGACTGACAATGTACCTCACACTCAAGAAACAGGATTATTCAATGAAATACCTTAATTAAATTTCAGAGTTTTTTCTATGCAATAATCACAGCAGCAATATGTTACGTCTTTAATCTTGATAAACAATTGCATAACATCTTCTAAAAAAATAAATGTGGACAGAATTAATATTTTCCTTTAAACAAGAACATTGCATAATCAATCAAATCATATGAAATTCCTTATCCATTAATATTTAGTAATTATTAAGCATCATCATAAAGGATTCACGTTATGCTTCAAATAGCTACACCATGTTTACATTATTTAGTGATAAAATTTCCCATCAGATGCCTAAAATTTGCTGTAAATTTACTTTCCACAAACAATATAAAAGATTCATCTGTTTATTCCACCCAATAAGCCACAATGGACCAAGAAAAATACTGATACAGTGAACAAGGCATCAATACTTCTATGGAACTTAGCCAGTCCTAAAACCAGTTCAAAGGTTAGAAAATACAACTACCATAAACAGAAAATTTTGAACTAGAATGAGAAGAAGTATGGCAAAGTTTGTAACCTTCACGATAGCGAGCAACATTGTTAAGCAACTATAAGATATATGTGTGACTGCCATGACAAATATGAAGCGATGCAACTGCTCAAGACCTTCATATGATACAAATGGCTCATGTCCCTGGGCAACAAAATAGTTATTATTAGAACACCATTGTACCTTCCAAATGAGAGGGGAAAAAACGAATCGGGCAGATGATTATATACTAAAAAAAATTTCTTGTGTATTTAACATGAGAGAGAGAGAGAGAGAGAGGAGTTTCTTTCGAGCTTCAGTATAGGTATGTGCTTTTGGGACTCCTACACCTTTTCTTTGTTATTAATTTTTTTTCTTCTTCAGAGGATAACTCATCATCCTTATTGGACATTTTCCTCTTCATTTCACTGAATAATAATTTCTTCTTTTAATCTAAAACTACATATATATCCACAATAAACTGTATAGGAAGATTAAATCTTCCAAAAATCATGGATAGCACTGAAGTAAGATCCTGAACAATAATTGACAAGGATAAATGGCATGCCTCTTTGCAGGTATTCTGATCTAAGCCATTCAGCATTCTCCTGTTCGAGAGAGCAAGAAGAGAAAGGATCAGTAGTTTACGTCCCTCAGAAGGATTTCCTTCCCTTTCTCCCTCAATGTCAGACCTAGAGCAAGGAGCAAAAGTACTGTCATAGAATTTTGATGGAATGCAAATATTGGATATTGCGCCTGAGGTAGCTGTTAGAAGGAGGGATATGAATCCAAGCAGCATCAACTCTGAAGAAAAATCCAAAAATTAAGACATAAAAATGATGAGTAAACAATATTTAATGGAAATTAGCTACGATTCCTTTTAACTAAAAGAAGAAAAAGAACTTCCTGAAATATTTGTGGTACCATATAGAACTTGGGCAAAGTACCTTCTTTCATTTTCTCCAAAGCTGCAAGCAAAGGCTTTCGATTAGTTTTCCGCAGCCACTGAAAAGAGAAAGGAACGAAAATGTGAGAGCAAACACAAAATTTGTTGAAACTAAGATGCATACCAATGTTAGGATAAATCAAATTTGAGATGGGTTCACATGTTAACCTTCTTATTACAAAATAATACTAGTGATGGTAATAATCTTAAGAACATTCTATTTGATATTTATATTCTTAAGAGCATATATCTATTTCAACTTACCCATGGCACAGATTTATTCTAAGCAATACATTGGAATTTAGCAGAAAACTATCTTCATACCAAATATTAGGTAAGGTAAAACTGATGCATGCATAATAGCCCCTTAACCAAAACAAACTAAGAATGTCGAGTGTCCCTGCCTATACCCCAGCAAACCCTGTGACTTGTACCTCTGACTTAACTCTGGGGCCTAACGTACAGGACAGAAAGTCTTCTGTAATCTCCATATCATCAACCACAAACTTGAATGCAAAAGAGTGCATTTAATTTCATTCAGTATCTGAATGAAATTAAGATTAGCAATTCATTCTCGTAAAGATTAAACCAGATTGTCTTTGGTATAGTGAAAGTATACTTCAGCGAATCAGAAGTCATAACCTTGCCGATATTTGTCCACCATTAGACATCATTAAAGGTTTTTTTTTTTGTTAGGAAATTGAACCTACTTCACATCAGATACTTAATAACGACATTTGAAGCAAATTCAAAAAATAATAACAATAGTAACAATAATGAACATAAGAAATAGTAATACTCACATTATTTAGACGGTGAATTGAGCGCTCGACAATCAAGGAAACAACCACAAAGATTGTTAAAACAGTTGCAACTGACCATGTTGGAGTTAAGGCCAATGATCGCGTTTCTTTGGTATTTTCTGCCATATTAAACAAATCCTATTCATATACCACAAAATCTTAACCTTTTGTTTCAAAATGTTAACCCCCTATAATTCCTCCTCCAAGCCAACCAAAGAAAAGAAACCAAAACCCATGTCATAAAACTGCAAATTCATCAAACACTTAGCGTCCCTAAAACTAACTCATACATCATATCCAAGTAGGGAAGATGGGTACTTCACATTTTCAAGCTAAACGCTAAAACACAACCACATAAACGACAAAAGTGTAGAAAAGGGTATATTCAATAGATTCCAGAATCTGAAATCTCTGCCATATAACAGAAAAAAGAAGAAGAACACAGACCAAAAAGTTTGTTTCTTTCTGTCGCCGAAAAGAGAAAACGCCAAAAAGATCGTTTTCCCTGTCTAAATCCAGGCACCCAGAAACCTTACAGAAAGTTATCCTTGTATCTCTCTTTCTTTCTCTGTTCCTAACTGGAAAAAGCTTTACACTTTGTCGATACTATGATCCTAAACTTGTCTATCTGTGCCTACATTTTGATGGGACTGGGATCTGAACAACAAGCACATCGGAATCTCTTGGTACATGAGCAGGGGATCAATTAATGGTTGGGTTTGGGTTTAGTAAGTGTAAATGTGAAATCATAGTATCGGGTTTTACGATTTTTTATGACGGAGAAAGACGAGAACTTTTGGGAGGACAGACCTTCACCAGAAGATATCTAATTCACAGTCTCGAAATGCTTCTTTCCTATTTTGCTGCATATATATATAGATTGTTTCGATGCATGGAAAACAACCGCATGCCAGCATAAGAAATTTAATATGCAAAGGTATAAGAGGGTGGTTACCGTCGGTTTTCAAATCTGGCCCCCAACGGCAGACAGAGCGACGCCGTTTTGATGCAAAAATTTTCTTCCGCTCTTTTGCGCGATCGAATTTGGTTATAAATCTGCATTTTTAAAAATATTTAAAATTATAATTGGTACTAATAAATTTCGATCTAGTTTCAGGTTAATCCTCATAAATTTTGATTTAATGTTGATTCAAATAATTTAAATTCCAATCCAGTTCAATTTTAATTTTAATTTTGATTTGATACAATTCGATTATTAAATAAATATGTAGACAAAATAATTAAAAATATACTCATTTAAAGCTAAATTTGTTAATATATATATATATAAATATAAAGAGAGCGATATATTCAGATGAATTTCATTCGATTTGATTTGATTTTGATTTTGATTTAGTTCGAATAATTAAAATTATCTAAAATAAGAATTGAATATATTATTTATTTAATAAAGTTCACTCCTGGTTTGGATATGTTTTATTATTTACTTTTTTAATTATTTTCAATTCAATTTGATTCGATTT
>CATIWR010211281.1:0-35305 GCA_949677035.1 Omphalea diandra | reverse complement strand
AAATCATTTCATATGAATTTATGTGAGTCATAAACCTACAACTTTCATATTTTTCACTTTCCATAATTTCTCTTCTAGGGTTATGAAATTATGGGTACAAAAAAATTTTGTTCTAACAGCAAAACCAACAGAATCAGCTCTTGTTCTCTTAGATTACAACTTCCATCCAAGAGCTCTACCTCAATTACTCCATAATTCTCACTAACCATGCTTGATTAACATGTCATGAGAGGTTAATTTCAGTTGAGAAGAAGATAAATTAACTTACCTATTATCCTAGAATTAGAAAACCTTAGGCAGCTCACTCTTCTCCCTCTCTTATTCTTCTTCTTCTTCTTCTTCTTCTTTCCGTTCTTTCTTCCTTAGCTCTCTCTCTCTCTCTTTTCTACAATACGTCTTGGTTTCCCTAAATAATATGACCATAATTGTCAAATATAAACTTATTATAATAATACAAAATCATGGTGCTTCATTTCCATTGGTTGGAAGTTTACTTGTCCTCTTTTAGTCCCTCTTCTTCACTCCTTAAGGACCTTCATCCATCTTTTAATCCCTAAATGCTCCTTATACTCTTAAGTAAGCTCTATAACACCATTATTTATGATTTTATAACATGCACATAACATAAGATAATTGACCATGCAACTATACAAACATTACATATATGTTCAAGTATCCCAATGCAACAGTGCAAGTGTCATTATCGTGTTTCTGCAAATTCACATGCCCAAATGATTATTTATCCAATGCATATATTCAAATATAACTTAATTTAAAATGCATATGATTTGGGTTGAGGATGTTATAGTTTGGATCCACTAGAGTATCTAGCTTGGGAGGCATACATTATGCATTTGTCATAGTAGATGATTACTCTAAGTATACTTGGGTGTTGTTCCTCTTTCACAAGGACTCTTGTTTTAATGCCTTTAAGAGCTTTGACAAGAGAATTCAAAACCAAAACGATTTGAAAACTTCTTCTATTAGAAGTGACCATGGAGAAGAGTTTAAGAATGCTAAGTTTCATAGCTTTTATGATAAGTATGGTATGTCGCATAACTTCTCAACTCATAGAACACCACAACAAAATGGTGTGGTAAAAATGAAGAACAAAACTCTTCAAGCAATAGATAGGACCATGTTAAATGAGTATAATCTTCCTAAATGTTTTTGGACTGAAGTTGTAAACACTTCATGCTATGTCTTAAATAGAGTCTTAGGGAGACCCTTGTTGAAGGAAACTCCCTGCGAATTATGGAACAATAGGAAGTCCAAGATTACACATTTTAGAGTCTTTAATTGCAAATGTTTCATTACAAACACTTTACTACCCTAACTTTTACTAGGACTGCCTTTTTGAGTTTTAAATCTTATGGATCGCCCAATTTTGCTTAGGCTCCCCTTTCGAATTTTCAACCTAACAAGCTTTTTTTCCTTCTTTTTTTGCTTTATTTTCTTTTTCTTTGTAGATATGGCTACATGAGAGACTCAGATTGTTGGCTGCCTTGACTATGGACATAAGGCTTTACTACCTACAACACCACTTAAATCATTATCTGACTAGTCTAGCCACTACTTGAGCCAAGTGGGTTAAATGGATGTCTCACATTACCTTCACTATGAGGAATCTTTCTCGTATCACTATGAGGACTTATGGTAATTGCATCATTCTTCCTGTTGTGGCCTCAATCACATTTTATGATTGTAATCATGTGCATTGCTAGTTTAATGCTCCCTAATTTGAGTTACAGTTCCTTCCTTTATTTGTCGAGGGTCCTTTGACTCAACACTTCCTGGATAGGGTGGAGGCAACTTGGGCCAGTCGCTACATTTATGACTTTTATACGAACAAAGATCTTGATCATGAAGATGATGGGAACTATATGACATGGCTACATTTGTTGCTTCCATTTCTCTGTTAATCTGTAGTTTGTAAGGTGATGACTTGTGGTGGACCACCCGGTACCTTTTTAACATAACCTTAACCTCCACTTGAAAATGGACATCATTATCTATAACAACATGGTGCGACACACTATAATAACATATGAGGTTCTTCTCAAGAAAGCATGCCACCTACTTTGCCCCTAGCTTACTGAAGGCTTCATCCTCCACCTATTTTATAAAGTAATCTACTACAACTACAATATACATATGCCTTTTAGTAAAAGATGGTTGGATTTCACCAATCACATTAATCTACCAAACTGTGAATGGCTAGGGTGAAGTCAAATTTTGCAATTCAATCAATGATAAATGACTAAAACTTCTATGAAGTTGACATTCATTACAGCTTTAGACTCTTTGAATGCAATCGTGTTCCATAGTGGTATAGATTAGTGCCATATTTTGCAATGTCAACCTAAAAGCTTATATGGGTGAGAAACCTCAAAGGTGAGGATCTTGTTGTAGTGTTATGATACGTGATAGGAGTGAAGCTATCTTCTACAGGCATCCCTTATAGGTCTTAGTTGATTTGTAACCATCCGTGTATTCCCCTACTATGCCCTTAATGAGGGCACTGCCTTACAGGATAAGAGTTGAGGTACCATTACCCAAATGGCTCAAAGGCCTTCAACTTATACTTTTACATCTAGCTCTACTACCATTCAAGGTCACAATCAGGCCCTTAGATTTACTTCAGAAGACGTGGAGCTAGTAGGCAGTTTGGCTTTTATGTCGAACAACTCAATGGAGTCTTGTATGGCCTTATTGATTAGCTCTTGATATCATAGTATTTGTTTTATTTTAAAAAAGCAATAAGGTTGTAGGAAGAATTCATACTTGAAGTAGGAGTGGGCTCCTTGCAATGGAATTGGTGACAACTAAAGCCACCTTATCGATCCCCACAATTGTCTCACCCAAGATCATAGGCATAGGAATCCTCCCTGACTCTTCTCCCTCTAAGAGAGGTAGGATCTACAAATCAATCTTATCATTGTCCCTCCTCAGCATGTACTCTCCCATCAAAATAGCAGCTACAATCTAAGTCTGAGCAACTTGAGCATGACCCCAATAAGGGAAAAGTGTGATGAAAGGAGCTATGAGGATCTTTACCTCACCTAACGTGTATTGAAAGACATCCTCATATCGTAAGTTAAATAACTCCATAATTTTTCTAACATGCATATAATCCAGCTGGGGTAGTGCAATCTGATATGTAGCCATGACATAATAGTTGAGAATGACACCAAAATCCTTTAGTAGAGGACAGATCTCAATGTCCCAAAGTGAAAGGTATGGGTAGTGAAGTCCCATAAATCACAAGCTGCCTGCAAAAAATGAAAGTTGAGACAAACATTAGATAAATTATGCAAGGTAAAAAGACCTGCTTTGGTAGATCATGCCAAATCTAGGATGGGAGACTCCTTATGAAGGTTTTGGACATGTATGGGAAGTTAGAAGAACCAAATGAAGGAGAAAAGTTTAAAATGGGTTACTTATAGTAGAGGGCCAGACCCATGGGTTGTATAACCTATGATTATTGTTGTACAACCCTCAAGCTGGGTTATACAATCCTTATTTTAAAGGTTGTACAACCCTTTAACTGGGCTGCACAGCCCCCATATGACAAAATTAGATAGCCTTTCATAAGTTTTCATGTTAGAAATAACTTAAGTACATGTTCTATGAAACATATAAGTAAAGGAAGTATCAACACATGTTGAAGTGCATAATCAGGGGAAAAGCATTAGATTTCTGTGTTGTCATATGTAGTATCCAAATTTGATCAAAATGGAGGCAATGCTACCTTAATTTATCCTAGAATGTCCTAAGCAAGTAATCAAAGAGGGCTTTCAAATCGCCCAATAAATTGTACAACTATGCAAATATATATATACCAAATGTACTATACTAGGATACAAAAAAGGGGTGGAAATGTCATAAACAACTAAGGGGTTAGGGTTTCCATGGTTCAGCTGCCTCGATTCCTAGTAAGAGTCTCCTCTAAATTTGTGGCCTCACCATCTGTATCCATATACCCCCTACTCTCTCGCCACATGAGGTAGATGTTCTATCTCAACCTCGACCGCTACTAGACGTTGATCTCTCTCTCTAAACTCAGAGATCATCTCCTGTAATAAACACAAGGGCTAGGATGTTTATGGCATAAAGCATATAAAAATGAACCATAAATATGCATTATTTTGTTTATGATTGATTAACTTGCATAAAATGTGTCTTCTGCATCATGATCCTCTTTAGCGTAGCGTAGCCTCTACCTAGATGCATAAAATCTATAAAAGAAAAACAAGAGACATTTTCAAGAGCATAGCTTATAAAATAATTAAGACATAATAAGAGCAATGAGATAAGCAACTTATATGAGTGGTCTCGACTAACTTAAAAGCATAGATTGACTGGGTGATCTACGATGACATCATTGACCCAGTCAATGAGGCCATATAAGACTCCATCAGGTTGTCTAACATAGAAGCCAAACCGTCTACCATTGCAGGCTCTATGCCTCTTGAAGTATATTTACAGGCCCATTTATGACCCCGAGCGGTAGTAGAGCTAGATGTCAAAATAAAAGTAGAATGCCTCTGAGTCACTTATGTAGTGGTACCTCGACTTTTAAGTTGTAAGGTAGTCCCCTCATTAGGCACATAGCAAGGGAATGCACAGACTTCTGCAGCGAATAAAGGGAGGCTCCTCATGAGCACACCAATCATCTAAGACCTATAAGGGATGCCTACAAAAGATAGTTGCTCTCCTATTATGTATCATAACGCTGCAGTAAGATCCTCACCCTTAAGGTCCCTTACCCAAAATAAGCTTGTAGGTGGACACTATGGAGTGGAGCACTGGCTTAAACCATTACGCCAATAAAATATGCACTCTTCTAGGTACCACTCTCTAATGAAAGGCCCTACCATCAGCCAATGATCATAGGAGATAGCCTCAACCACTGTCTCTTAGCCTCGACCTTTGTCTCCTATAGCACCTAGGTCACCATAAGAGCCCCCTCCAATTGAGATATAGCTATAATAAAAATGCAAAGTCATCGTAAGTATAATACCATGCAATACAATCAATAATTATGACTCGTGAAATAATTTTAATGCAAGGACATACCTAGTCTAGAGTGATTGTGTTCGGGCGTGCACACTTGGTAGTCACAGATGACTCCTCATAGCTCACTACACTCTACCATGCAAAGTAAGAGTAGCCATCCTTCACGCCACCCTTGGGATCCAATCCTTATAATAGGCCTAGTTCAGCAGCCCATGCTTATTGATAAAGAATGTTATGAGACTCAAAATAGTAAAGTAGCACCAAAATATAAAGAATATAGGAAATTAGTGATACTCACAATGAGGACTCTCTAGGCTCCAAATATATAGCCTTAGCCACAGAAGCAACGGTCGAGGTAGTGGTAGAGGTATGCCAATGTTGTAGATCCCTAGTCAAAGCGGTGTAGCAAGCCCAAGTCTTTCAACATAGGCATTAGACATAACTTTGCCACTCTCGAAGCATTCAAAAATTTAGACCCTGATAGAGTGTATAACAGGTAGCAACGAGCATATTGATCAACAACCTCATCAGGACTATCATCGTTAATAGTAGGTACGCTAGTCTAGGTGCTCAACCTTGTCATTGTCCTAACCCTCTTTAGTAGGGGAACGCAGCTCAGAACCCTCCACAAGTAGTCTCTCTGAAGAACTGGGAAATGTATGCCATAATCAGTGGGTAGAGGGAATGCATAAAAACCTTAACTCGACCAGAAAGATAAAATGTCTGAAAGTGATTGTAATCTCACCAACTAGGGGCAGCTAGAAAGTATGGGTCATGTCCATCCATCGCTCCACTAAGGCATACATCATTGACAAGATAATCCTTGGTGTCTCATCAGGTAGCATCCACAAGAAGGTCCATATCTTGATCCTTTCTAGGCAGGCTATGACTTAGGATGTGAATTGTGACCCACACCCTAGTAGGCTTACTAGAGCCGCATCATTTCTTAAAAGAAACAATCCCCTACATAAAGGAAAAGAAATAGGTAATAAAATGTTTTCATGGTTATCGTAGTTTGAAGGAGAAAAGGAAGTGAATACCAGGCATTAAAAAAGGGAACAAAATTCCTTAAAACCAACAAAATTCAAAGAAAATAATGGATTAGTCATTCAGGTATGTACCCTAATTTATCAAGAATTTTTCTACAAGCTTATTTTAATTATTTCTTTGTATAGGTCAAAATCAAAGTCCAAAGCATATAAATTAAGGCGATCAATCAAGCTCATTGATAAAAAAATAAATTTCACTAAAATAAAGAGTGAGTGTCATAAAAATTATTTCTTAATATTTTACAACCTAACCTAATGTTCGCAAGTAAGAAGAAAATTCAAGGGCAAACCTATAGCCTATAATGAAAAAGTATGCAAGAGATAAAAATAAATTGATAAGAAAAAAGAAAGACATGTGCTACTTCTGAGGTGGCTCTTGCAAGGTGACAGTACAAATTGTAGATCGTTAGTATATCGCCCGTTGAAGGATAACATGGTGGATTCATCTTCGCAGTTGCATTCCTCAGTGAGCCCACCCAATCAAATGCCATTTGGATCACAACTGCTCGAGGGCATCGAGGGTCGGGATGTCCTTATCGAAAAACTTCTCTAGAGCTTCGAACAACTCATCATCATAAAATTTGGCCATGTTAGCTTTCAAAAAGAGCTGAGGTTCCCTAAGAGCTATGTCTAAAGCCTTGAGAGAAGTGAAGAAAGAGAAGAGAATCAATGCAAATGATGACAAAAGGCTTCAACGCCCTTTTATAGTGGCCTCGGGCTGTACAGCTGAGGTAAGGTTGTACAGCCTTGCTAGGCCGAGCTGGCCTGACAAAGGCTAGTAGTCCCAACCATTCCTTAAGCTTGATAGGCCCAAACCCTCACATGTTAAGCCCAATCCAACCTTCCCTCTAAGCCCAATTATGACCAAATTACCAAAATACACTTAGCCACTCTCTAATCCCAATTATGATTAAATTACCAAAATACCCTAGCTTCCTAAAAAGCTTAAGAATGCCTAAATTACCAAAATACCTTTAGTGCCTAGGATTTCACGGCTGCACTCAAATGAGTGGAATCTTGCTTGCAACTCCCATCATTTATCAATCATCGAGGAATCAAGAGGATAAAGGGTCATATATTGGTATTAACCCTAAGAAATGGCACATGTTTAGGATCATCGGGGGATCCTTAGTAAGGCTTCTTACAAGATAAATGCCATTTTCCAATATGATAGTCAACAGGGGAACAAAGTCAGATGATACTTTCGTATTGTCCCTAATCAAAATGGAGTAGCCATCTGACTTTGGTTGGGATAAAAATCCAAGCAAGGACAAATTTTGAGCATACCTAAGTCAATTAGAAGGCCCAATCTATCTTCACCTCAGTAGAGATCAGGTTTAGGAATTGAATACATTATAGGGAAGAGATTAAACACCCCTACACTATCCAAATTTAATGATATAGCCTTCGAGCATCTTTAGTTCATTTTTATACCTTACCTTTATTAATCAATTTCCCATTTATCCACCTAGGCACATTTATGTAAACAAGCCATTAATCATAACAATAAAGTATGCAATGCATGGATGATATGCAAGATGTAAGAAAATAATAAATAATATATATAAGGCGAGAATGAGGGATACATACCTAAATGATGGGATTATCATGCAATGAACTTAGCTAGATAAATAACATGCATTAAGTAGCTTTCCCAACCTAAAAAATGAGTACAAATTAGTCCACAAAACATAGGTTAAGTGAAAAGAAAATAGCCCTAAATATGCATTTAGCACAATTAAGCTAATCAAATCATCTCAATAATTCAAAGGGGAATGAGATCATGCATCATGGCAAAGGGGTTTCATATATTCATCATTCACATAACATACCACATGGATAACATTAAACATTTAAACATGAGTGCATACATCATTAAGAGCAAGAATCATAGACTTAAGCCTAATGAAGGATCTTTAATGGCTTAAGGCTAAATCATCACAAAAGGTGATCGTTGGATTGATGAATTATAATGAACATTTTCATTTACAAATCATAGCATTCATGTCTAAAAATACGTATGCATAAATGTTGATTTATCATACATATACAATCCAACATATATTTAATGTACAAATATGTTAACTAATGTTCAAGGCTAATGACCATAAGCTAGTTCCTATCTAGATATATGTACATGATACAAGGAGAGAGAGAGTTGTAATTCAGTTGATGACCTTTAATCCATGTGTCTACATGTAAAACTCTATGCTCTAAAGTATCCAAACCTATGCTTCAACATCTGAAAAACATAATTGCGATTTGGTGAGTCACGACTAAATGAATAAAAATAATAATCAGATTCTTATGGCACAACTAACAATCAAATATCATTAAGATACATTACAAGTATAAGAATTAACTACGCAAATACAAATGCAATAGATTAATTTTATTGTGACCTTAAAAGGTAAACACTGCTCTTGGGAATTCATGTAATTTAAGTGACATTTGAATTTATTGGCCAACATATAACAAGTGAATCATTTGATCAATAACATATGCCAATAGGAAGTATTGGTCCCTTTTCCAAGTGATTTGCAACTGTTTGACAAGCTGGGCACAACATCCTTTTAGTTTCATATGTAAGTGTTCATTCACAATGGTATGCCATGTACTCATTAAAAGCATATAATTCTCACTTGACTTGTATTCATATGTAAAATGTCACAATTCAATCATATATACATGTAATAGAACATAACCATATCATAAAATCATCACACAAACATATTAAAATCCAATTATGGCTTTTACTCACCTTTTGATGCGACCAACCTTTATGGTAGGTTTGCTACTCTCTCTTGGGCTTCCTCAAAGTGTTGAGATCCTAACATTCAATACATACATGGTTATAAGTATTTCAAAATGATTATGAATGCTTGGTATGCAACTATAGGCATGTTCCATGCAAGTGAACCTAGTGTTTATGCATATTTTTCTTGTATGGCAGCCTCACCTTTCTACAGTATAACCATAATAACTCTTACTACATATGAAAATGACTTGATCCTTTTTTCAAATACATTAAACACATAATGATACAACATATTCAAATTTCAGATGAATGTAAGATATATAGAAAATTTGTGAAATTTTCAATTATGCCCTATTTCAATGTCATCTCAGTCTTAGTAGGTCTTACAGTCTTGGGTATATCTCAAATTATACAAATCCAATTGTATAACTAATATACCAAAAGTTAAAAAAACATAAAAATGAACATTTTTATGTTTTATTCATTGTCTAATTTAGTATATACAGTCCCCAAAATATATGACCAATCTTAGGGTGAGTAGGTTTTCAAGATGTTGACAATTAGTCATGATGAAGGGGCAATATCTCATTAAGTAAGATAAATTTGGAAAACATATTTTTACAGGCATGTATATAAGACATAAATATATAACTTTCAAGTTTGTTACATCACCAAATTCCAATTATGTGGCCATCAAATTCTTGGAAAATAGAATTAAAAGACTGATGATGTTTCATCGAGTTTAGGGTCAATCAAAATTAATGAGCCATTTATCTTTCCACACAACAAATTAAGTAAAACTACTTCATAAGAATTTAAAGGGTATATAAACCTACAAATTTTATATTTTTCACTTTGTCCAAATATGTATATAAAATCATCAAAATATATGAAAATAGCTAGATTGAGGAGATTTTGGTTGGTTATGAACTAGCCCTAATGAAGGAGCCATAGTTATTTACACTCGCCAAATTAAGAAAAATTATTTTGCATGAATTTAGATAGGCCATAAATATAAAACTTCCATGGTTTGCACTTTTCCCAATTCTTCTTCTAGTGTTATTAAATCGTGAGTGCAAAAAATTTGCTCTAACAACAATCAGCTCTTATTTTCCTTGAATTTCAACTTCCATACATAAACTCTACCTCAAATACTCCAAAATTCTTACTAACCATGCATATGTAACATATGGGAAGAAGAGAAAATCACTTACCTCTTTTCCTAAAACTAGAAAGCTTAGGGTTTCTTCCTAGCTGGCTCACTTTTTTTCCTCCTATTCTTCTTCTTATTCATCTTCTTTTCCTTTCTTCCTTTCTTTTTTAGCTCTCTTCCTTTTCTGCACTCCTTCATATTTTGCCTCTCCAATCTTATCCTAAAATATGAAAATTTTAATTTGTATACCTACCCTAATAGGACAAAATCATGGTGTCTCACTACCATTGGTTGGAAGTTTAATATTCCTTTTTTAGTCTTTCTTTACTCCTTCATCACCTTCATCCATCTCTTAATCTCCATATGCTCCTTTCACTTTTAAATAAACTCTAAAACACCATTATTTATGATGTTATATATGCACACAACATAGGGTAATTTGCCATGCAACTATGCAAACATTACATATATGTTCAAGTGTTCCAAATGCAATGATATAAGTGTCATCATCGTGTTTATCTAATTCACATATCGAAATGATCATTCATCCAAAGCATATGTTCATGTGGGAATGCCAATGAATGATGATAGAGATGTTATATGAATCCTCCCTCACTATTCACCAAGAGCTAGGTATCCATGAACACTATTAAACATAAAGAGTGTTAGAATGTAAATCATTGAGAGGATTACATAGCCAACATATATGAATATAACCATGAAAAAAGGGCTCTTAAGTTCATTGGAACCTAAAGTCCCTTATTTGATCCCTGCACTAAAATGATTAAAAATAGAATCATGATTACTATACCAAATCTCAAGTGAAATAATACAAAATGTTACATGGAGGAAGTTCATATAATCATTTAAAACCTATGCCAAGTTTCCATTTTTGAAGAGAATAAGAGTTTTAGGGTGTTATACCTCATCTTATTTTGCTATTGGAACACTATAACATCTCAAAAAAAGGTTTTGAAAAAAGTGGAATCCGAATGGAGAAGAAAAAGAACTTTGTAAATTTGCCTACTAGTCAAACTAGGCTTTACAACCTAGCTAGGATGTGGACCGAACAACCTTAAAAAAGGTTGTACAACCCATAAATGAGACTGTATGACCCTCATTTTATAGACTTTGAAAATAAAATAAAAAGAAATGTAAGAAGAAAAAGGAATGAAAGTGGTTCTTGATGCCTTTCTTAACGGTTTATTACCCTCAAAGGCATGTCGTGAGTTAATATCCTCTAAAATGTTTAGGGAATACACAAAAGTGAAGAAATTAGGCCTAGTTCTACCTTTAAGGTGATTGGAATGGGTTAAGGTATAGGGTTTCTGTGTTAAGTATGTTTTTAGAGTGAATTTTGGCAAAGTTTTGTTAGGGTTTCTAAACCTCTTTTTCTCTCCTCTAAATGGGGGTATTTATAGGTGTTGGGTGGGTACACAGTGCCAAAAATGATTTTAATTGCACCATGAATGCATCTAATCATAGAGGAATAGAGTGTTGCATTGAAATTAGGGTTTGCACCTAGGTTGTAACCAAAAGAGGAATGTGCATCCATTTGTCAGGGTTATACAACCCAAAGGTTAAAAGGGGGATAGGGGGGGAAGGGGGACCAGTTATAAAGATTTTAAGGATTACGATTTATAATAGGGTTGTACATCCCTATGTGCAGGGCTGTACATCCCTGCCTTAGTGTGATGTACATCCTTCTAAGCAGAATTTGTCTTAGGTTCTATTTTTGGGTTTGGCTTGGTTTTGGATTTTTCAAGGTCTCCTAAGGCTTTATTTCTCTTTATTTGGCAATTAACCTTTGCATTTTAAGGAATAAATTTAGTGATTTTTATCATCGGGCTTTACATCTTGAGACCCAAAATCTGAGGCTTACAGTTTGCCTCTTGCTTTATAGGGCTTAGAAAATAACATTTAAGAAAATATTATTAGACAAGACACAACAAAAAATTAGTTGTAAACTTTGATATCAGATAAAGGATAAAAAAGGATACAATTTCCTTAACAACTTCTTAAGTAAGTGCTAAGGCTTTTGGTAGCCCTCTAACAAGTACCTAGCTTCCTGGCAGCCCTCTAGCAAATAACAAGGTTAAACATCTTCTTTCAATAGCCTTCGAGTATGTACTGGGTTTTTTTCTTAGCAGCCCTCGAGGAAGTCCTAAGCTTCCCGTCAGCCCTCTAGTAAGTACCAAGGTTAAACATCTTTTTCTAGCTACCCTCAAATAAGTATCGGGTTCCTTTCTTAGCAGTCCTCCAATATGTATCAAGGTTAAATATCATCTTCTAGTAGCCTTCGAACAAGTACTAAGGTTCCTTCTTAGTAGCCTTCGAGTAAGTGTTGAGCTTCTTACTAGCCCTATAACAAGAACCAAGGTTAAACAACTTCTTCCAATAGCCTTCGAGCAAGTAATAATCTTCCCATCATCCCTCTAATAAGTACTAAGGTTAAACATCTTCTTTCGATCTTATGTTTTTGCCTAAGGATTATTATTTCAGGCTCTGGCATTTCTCTTAGGTTCTTTTTTGTTCTACCCTCTTTCATCAACTAGGGAAAAATGTTCTCTTCACTTTGCCCTCTGGTATTGCTCTTAGCTCTTCTTCATTTTACCCTATAGCATTACTCTTCTATTATCTCTTAGTCTTTTTCTTCTTGCTTACTTTCTTTCATCACCTAGCTTTTCTCTCTTTGCCTTAACTTTTTGATTTTGCCCTCTTGTTTGTTCTTTTTTATTTCTCTTTTATTTTAATCTCTTACTCTCTTTTTTGCTCATGTTGCCTTTTTGGTTTCACTCTCCTTTTCTTCTTAGGTTCCTCTTTGAATAGGCATAAAAAATAATGCCATGATGGTAAATAATAAACCAAAATGAATACATTACTCATGTGCTTCAATGATACTAAAAGGATATAGAATCATCAAGCTTGATGGCATTTTGTAGGCTTTACTTCCCTCAGTGGTTTCTAAGTCATCAGGATTTTCATTTTGATTAGGCTTGTCTTTTGAGCTCCTTGCTTATTCTCCTAATATCTCTATTTTGACATTGTTTCTTGCATGACATTATCATGTTCATTTCATGAAATCTTGTCTTTTCTATGATCATCTACTCTATAGCTCATATTTTTTGTGCTTTCTTTTTTTTTTTCTTTTCTTGTCATTTCATTCCATCTCTTCTTACTCATTCTTTCCTTTTTTAATTCATTTTTTATGTGGGTTAACTTAATTTCCTCACATTTTATCCTTTCTTTTAGCCTTTGTTGGATAGAAAGTGCACCTTTTTTATTCCTAGTCTTATTCCTATTCTACGCTTTGATACAATGTAATAATGACAAAGGATCAAAATAAAGTAAATAAGCAATTAAGGTAATTTAAAGATACTAAGAAGACATGGGAAAAGATATCACATCTCGAGTTGCATTTCCTTAATAGTTTTTTCAAGTCATTGAGGCTTCTATTTAGCTATCTCAATTGCCTCATTTAGATTTTAGATTTGGTAGTAGTTCTCATATCTCTTCATTTGGCATGTCTCCTCTATGAGGCATTTGTGTTTATCTCTTCTTATTTTGGCTTAATTTCTAGTTAGATTTCTTATAATGCTTCCACCTATGGTTTGGATCTTCATCTTTCTCTTTATTGGCTATTATGCTTTATCTTACTTTTTTTTTTTTTTTTTTGCATTTTAAATTTCCATCCTAGTCCATCATACTACCTGAATTCTCTGCTTTCTTGGTCTTTTTCCTGTGTAACCAATGTAACAACACCTTTCAAAGTAGCTTTACTAGAAATGAAAAAACTAGATAGAGCTTCTGCCCTAGCCTTCTTATGCTCTTGAAAAGTGATAAGTAACTCCCATACACTAATCTAGGCAAGTATCTTCTTCAACTACTTCGTTATAAAGTTGTCTTCCTTTTCTCCTTCACAATAAGTTTGTCTACTCATTTCTCCTCCCTTGGTTCCTTAGAAGCTTCTCTACCAGGATAGTACTTCCCACTATGAGTCACATGGGCTTTGTATCCAGAGGTCTAGAATCTGATGCTCACAGTTTGCCGCTTTATTTTTTAGGGCTTGAAAAATAACATCTAAGAAATGGCACTTTGAACAAGTCATTACAAAACCAAGAATGGAATGTAAACATTAGTAAGGATATCAAAGATATAATTTCCTTAGCAGCTCCTTGAGAAAGAGCTTAGGTTCTTGGCAGCCCTCCAGTAAGTACCAAGGTTAAACACTCTTCTTCCACCAGCCCTTGAGTGAGTATTGGGATTCCTTTTTAGCAGCCTTTAAGCATATACTAAACTTCATGGTAGCCTTATGTTAAGTATCAAAGTTGATCATCTTATTCCAGCAGCCCTTGAGTAAGTACTGGGATTTCTTCTTAACAACCCTTGAATAAGTGCTAGGCTTCCTGACATCCCTATAGCAAGTACCAAGGTTGAACACTCTTCTTCTAGTAGCCCTCAAGTAAGTATTGGGATTCCCTTCTTAGCAACCCTCGAGCATATACTAAGCTTTCTTGTAGCCCTCTAATAAGTACCAAGGTTGATCATCTTCTTCCAACAACCCTTGAGCAAGTACTTTATTTCTCTTTAGCAACCCTCGAGCAAGTGCTAAGTTTCCTGATAGCCTTTTAGTAAGTACTAAGGCATTCTATTTTGACTAAATGGCTTCTTATGAATAAGGTTCCTTTTGCATTTTTTGATGTACACTTTTGGTTTTTTCTGATTGATGATTCTTGACTTAAGGGTGCCCTTAAATAGTTCTTATGTCATCCAAGCCTTTCTGGCATTTATAAGGTTCAATTAATGCCTTCATAACTCTTATGGCTACCCTATAGTTCCATTCTTATCTGAAGGTAATGGTCGTGCGGCCTAGATGTGGTGGGAAATGCTTCTTTGGATCTTACATTTTGTAGAGGAAGTGATTCTTTGGGTTTTGCCATTTTGAAGAAAGGAGTCCTTCTTGAAAGTATTTTTGGGGCTTGATAGGGAGTCTGTTTATCATTAAAAGCCATTATGATGGCCTGATATGAATCAGGGAGCTTAGATTATTCCCAGACATTTTGAAAGCAATGAGGGCATTTTGAAAATTTATCGCTCTGGACCCTTTTAAGAGACATAAGGGTATTTTGGTAAACTTGTCGTTATAGGCCTCACTAGGGAATTTTTGATATATTAGTCGTAATTAGACTTGGAGAGTGGTTAATGGTATTTTGGTAATTTAATTCTAATTAGGCTTTGAGACTGACCAAGGGTATTTTTGTAATTTGATTATAATTGGGCTTGAAGGGTGGCTAAGGGTATTTTGGTACTTCGATCATAATTGAGCTTAATGGGTGACTAAAGGTATTTTGATAATTTGGTTGTAATTGGGCTTAGAAATCGATCAAGGGCATTTTGATAATTTGGTTGTAATTGGGCTTGAACAGAAGGTTGGATTGGGCTTAATAGGCTAGGGGTTAGGGCTATCAGGCTTGAGGAGTGGTAGGGCATGCTAGGCCCATCAAGGCCAGCTTAGCCCAACAGTGTTAGCCTTTCGGTTGTACAACCTGAGGCCACTATAAAAGGCCTTTGAGAGCCTTTCATCCTCATTTGCATTGTTTATCCTCTCTCTCTTCACTTATTCTCTCTAGCCTTTAGATGTAGCTTTTAAGCTACCTTATCTTTTTTCAACTGCCAATATGGCTAAATTCCATAACGATGAGATGTTCGATGTTTTGAAAGAGTTTATCGATAAGGACCTCCTGACCTTCGATGCTTTGAGTAGTTGCCATCATAGTGGGGGGTTCGATTGAGTGACCCACCGAGGAATGCGACTGCGAAGATGATTCTACGAAGCTATCCTCTAGCTAATGACATACCAACAATATACAATTTGAATTCTCACTTTACAGGAGCCACCTCTAGAGCAGTAGGTGTCTTTCCTTTTTTTTTTCTTATCAATATGTTTTTAACTCTTATGCAGTTTATCATTGTAGGCTCTAGGTATTGCCCTTAAATTTTCTTCTTGCCTTTGAACAATATGTTAGGTTATAAAATATTTAGAAACAATTTTTAGGACATTCACCCTTTACTATAGTTTTTTTTTTTTTGTGAGTTTGATTGATTGCCATATTAGATGCGCTCTGGACTTTTGATGTCAGCCTGCTGCATAAGGAAATAATTGAAATTAGTACATTAAAAAATTGTTGATAAATTAGGGTACATACTTGAGTAAATAATCCATTATATTCTTCAAATTTTACCAATTTTATGGAATTTTGTTCCTTTTTTTTTTATAATGCCTAGGATTCACTTCCCTTTTGCCTTCGAACTATGATAACCATGCAAACATTTTATTGTATATGTCTTTTCCATTTTATAGGGGATTGTTTCTTTTTAGAAAGGAAGTGGCTCCAGTAGGGCTTTTAGGGTGTGGGATCACAATATTCACCCCCAAGTCAAAGCTCCCCTAGAGGGGATTAGGATCTAGACCTTCTTGTGAAGGCTACCTAAAGAGATACTGAAGATTTAATTTTCGATGGTGTATGCCTTAGTGGAGTGACGGATGGACATGACTCACACTTTTCATCTGTCCCTGATCGATGAGATTATGACCACTCTAAGATATTTCACCTTTATGACTAGTTGAGGTTTGCTAGCATTCCTCTCACCACTGATTCTGGCATGCACTTCCTAGTTCTCTAGATACACTACCTACTAAGGGTTATAGGCAACATTTCCCTATTTAAGGGGAGCAGGACAGTGATGAGATTGAGCATCCAAACTAGCGCACCTATTGTTAGCAATGATAGTCTTGCTGAGGTGGTTGATTAGCATGCTCGTTGCTACCTACTATACATTCTACCATGGTTTGTATTCTGAATAATTTTAGAGTGGCAAAGCTATGTCTGATGTTTGTGTTAAAGGACCAAGGCTTGTTACATTGCTTAGATTGGGGATTTACGGTGCTAGTGTACCTCTACCACTACCTCGATCATTGCTCCCATAGCTAGGGGTATATGTGTGGTTCCTGGAGAGTCTTTATTGTGAGTATCACTAATTTCCTCTGCTTGTTTTGGTGTTACTTTACTATTTAGAGTATCATAACATTTTTTTTTTACATATGTGGGCTATTGAGCTAGGCATATTACAAGGGTTAGATCCCAAGGATGGTGTGCAGGGCAACTACCCTCGTTTTGCATGTTGGAGCGTAGTGAGCTGCAAGTAGTCTCCTATGACTACAAGGCGTGCTCACCTATTCTTAATGACTCTGGACCAGGTATTTCCCTACACTAAAATTATTTCATGATTCATTATTATTGATTGTATTGCTTAATATTATACTTATAGTTACTTTACATCTTTATTGTAGCTACGTCGTGATTAGAGGGGATCTTATGACAACTTGGGTGCTAGAGCTGGCAAAGGTTGAGGTTATCAACTATTGTCATCGACTGATGATGGTGCCCTCTATTTAATAGTGGTACCTATGAGAGTGCATCTTCTGTTGGCCCAATGGTTTAGGTGAGCACCCTATTCTGCAACGTTTGCCCATAAGCTTATTTTAGCCAAGGACCTTAAGGGTGCGGATTTTGTCCAATATTATGATACTTGATAGAAAAGTAGTTATCTCCTACAAGTGTCCATTATAGGTAATGGATGATTGAAATCTCATGGGGGAGCCTCCCTTTGTCCAATCTAATCATTCGTACATGCTCCCCTGTTATATCTTTGATGAAGGGACTGCCTCACAACAAAGGAGTCGAGGTACCACTACCTAGGTGTCTCGGGGGCATTTTGCTTTTGCATTTGGCTATGCTGCTGCTTAAGACTAGCAAATAGGCTCACAAACCTACTTCAAGAGGTATAGAGCCTATGGTGGGTACCTTAGCCTTTATGTTATATAGCCTGGTGGAATGTTGCATGAATTTATTGATTGGGTCAACAATGTCATTGCACATCACCCGGTTAGTCTATGATTTTGAGCCAACCAAGACCACCAACGTAAGTTACTTATCTCATTGCTCTTATTGTGTCTTGATTACATTATAAGTTGTGCTCTTGAAAATGTCTCTCCTCTTTCCTATGCATATTCCATGCATCCAGGCAAAGGCCCTGATAGACCTGATCACTGTGCTGAAGAAGATAGTGACATAATAGATGCATTCTATACATGCATGTTCATGGTTCATTTTTTGTGCGATTTATGCCCTAAGCATCTTAGCCCTTATGTTTCTTGAAAGATATGATCCAATGCCAAAACTGTGAGATTAGGGAGAAGGATTAACATCTAGTAGAGGCAGAGGTAGAGATGGAGTATTCAGCCTTGGTGGCTAGAGAGCATACATATATGGATATATATGGTGAGGTTGCGGATTCAAAGGCAACCCCTTTTAGGAGCTGAGGCAACTGAGCAATGGGGACCCTAACCCTCTAGTCATTTAAGATATTCCTTCCCTCCTCTCTTTTTTATCCTAGTATAGTACATTTATTATATTTTTGCATAGTTGTACAATTTATTAGGCGATTTGAAAGCCCTATTTGATTGCTTGCTTAGGACATTCTAGGATAAACTAAGGTTGCATTGCCTCCATTTGGATCAAATTTGGATATTATATGTGACAATATAGAAATCTAATGGTTTTCCTTTGATTGTTCATTTTAACATGTGTCGTTGCTTCCTTTACTTATATGTTTCACAAATAGGTATTTAAGCCATTTCTAACATAAAAAGTGAAGAGAGGCTATCAAATTGTATCACTTAGGATTAAGGGTTGTACAGTCTAGCTAAAAGGTTGCATAGCTTAGCTGGAGGGTTGTATAGCCCTCAAAATATGGGTTATACAACCTAGCTTGAAGGTCGTACAACCATAGTCAGGGGTTGTACAACCCATGGGTCTAGCCCTCTACTATAAATAGCACATTTTTAACTTTTCTCCTTCATTTGGTTCTTCTAACTTCCTAAACATGCTCAGAACCTTTCTAAGGTCCATCCCATCCTAGATTTCATCTAATCTACCATGGGTGGGACTTTCTACTTTACACTATCTCTCTAATGTTCATCTCAACTTTCATTTTTTGCGGGTGACTTATACTTTGTAGGACTCCACTACCCATACCTTTCATTTTAGAGACACTAGGATATATCCCCTGTTATAAGAGTTCGGTGCCATTCTCAATTGCCATGTCATAGTTGCAGATTAGATTGCACTACCCCAGCTAGATTATCCATATGTCGAGAAAATGATGGAGGCATTTGACTTGAGATATGAGGACGTCCCCCAGTACACATTAGGTGAGGTGAAGATCCCCATAGCCTATTTCATAACTCTTTTCCCTTTTAGCGATCATGCATGAGCTGCTCAGGCTTGCATTATAACTATTGTTTTAATGGGCGAGTATTTACTGAGAAGGGACGACGATGATATTGATTTGTAAATCCTACCTCTCTTGGAGGGAATTAAGTCAGGGAGGACTCCTGTACCTACGATCATAGGTGAGACCATTATGGAGATCGACATGGTGGCTTTAGTTGTTAGCAATTCCTTTGCAGGGAGCCCACTCATACTTTAGGTATGAACTTTTCCTATAGTCTCTTTGTTATTTCTTTCCCACTCTTTTTCTTTTTTTATTCTTTTACTACACTAACTTTTATTTGGACCACCCTTACAAGTTTTTAATCTAGCAGGTTGCTAAATTTTGCTTATGCTGCCCTTTTGATTTTTCAACCTAATGAGCTTGTTCCCCTCATTTTTCTTACTTTACTTTCTTTCTTTTATTATTTTTTCCTTTCCTTTTTTTTCATTTCAAATATGTTTGCAAAAGAGGCTGGGATCGCTGGCTACCTCGACCATGGATATGAGGCTTTATACTCACAACACTGTTTAAACCACTAATTGATTAGGCTAGCCACTACCCAATCCCAGTGGGTTGAGTGGATGTCTCACATTACCGCCACCAACAGCCGTTAGAGCTATCCCTGGTGGAACCTTTCTCGTATCACTCTAAGGACTCATGGGGATTGCATCATTCCTCCTGCTTTGGCTTCTAGCACATTTTATAGTCCTGCTCATGTGCATCACCAGTTCAACACTCCCTAATTCGAGGTGTAGTTAGGGGTGAGCAAAAACCAGACCGAATAGAGCTGATTCTATTCAATTCGGTTTGATCTTTTAATAAAAATCGGTTTGTTGGGTTATAATTTTAATAAAATATTCAGTTTTCGATTTTTGGTTAGATTTTTTAGATAGAAAACCAAAAAGCCTGAATTAACTGAAGTCATAAATAAATCAAACCAAATCGAACCAGATTTAAAATACATGTAATTTAATTGAAACAAATCGAACCGAGCCAAACTTTTATAAGGTCGGTTCGATTTGATTTATAGACACATAAATTCCAGTTTAATCAGTCTAGTTAATTCGATTTTTCAAAAATTTGGATACGGTTCTGTTATAAATATAAAAATTTCGGTTTATTAAAATTTGGTAAAAAATCGAACCAAACCGACTGAACTGCTTGTTTGTTCATCCCTAGGTATAGTTCCTCCCTATGTTTGTTGAGGGTCCTTTGACTTAGCGTTTCCTGAATAAAGTGGAGGCCACTTGGACTAGTCATTGCATTTGTAACTTTTATGTTAACAACAATCCTGATCCAGAAGATGATGAGAACTATATGACCTATCTACGTGGTCTTTATATATTAGGCATCACATTAGCTGATAGCAATTAATGATCATTTATGAGATAAAAAAACTATCTTATATTTAATTAATGATCATTTATGAGATAAAAAAAAACTATCTTATATTTAATTATAATTTGAGGACATGCATGACTTAATTTACTTTAAATATGAAAATGTGCTTTCATTTGATATCATGCTTTTCACAAACCATTTACACTTTACATATTACACATTAATTAAATGCTTGACTCCTTATATTAACATTGGCATGCTAAATCATCTAGTTATCTAATCATTTAATTATCTTGTTTGACTCCTTTTAACATTGGCATGCTAGATCCTCTAATTATCTTGCTTAATGCCTTGACTTGTTCACTTTTCGCTCTTGCATCCTTACCTCTTTTATCATTTCTCAGCTATCTTGTCAAAGGTCCCCTGGTGGTCAGTTGTACTTGCATGACTTTTACGCGCGTGTGTGTGTGTGTGTGTGTGCGTGTGTGTGTATATACTATAATTTTTGCCTAAGCTACCCTTTCGAGTTATTAACTTAGCAACTTTTTATCTTCTTTCTTTTATTTTTTTTATTTTATTCATGCCCTCACATTTGCCTAAGCCACCCTTTCGGGTTTTAGACTTAACAAGCTTTTTTCTTCTTTTTTTCATACCTCACACAAAATACTTCTTAAGTCAATCAAAGTTGATAGGCTCAGTGAATTCATTCTCATCCATGTTTGCTGACTTCACTACGCCACATGAGTAGATCTATTTAACCACATTGGGGCCTTCCTAATTTGGCCTGAACTTTCCTTGGGGATCTTGAGTTTGTGGTCGGACTGCCTTTAGTACTAGAACACTAACCTTTATAAATGTTGGCTCTGACTTTCTTATTAAATGTGTGGGCAATCCTAGCCTAATATAACTGAATGTGATACAGGGCCTTCAATGTTTTCTCATCTAGCAAAGCCAATTAGACAAACTTATTTCTTACCCACTAGTACTCTAGGACATCTAACTTGCCCAACACCTGCGCATTTTTCACCTCTAACTCAATTGGCAACATCGCTTCCTTCCTAAACACCAATAGGTATGGCATCATCCCAGTCGACTTCTTAGTTGTAGTTTGATAACCCCATAAGGTAAAGGGTAATTTCTCGTACTAGTCTTTATATGTCTCAACCATCTTGATAAGGATGTTTTTAGCATTCTTGTTTGTTGCTTCCACTGCCTTGTTATCTTGCGATTAATAAGGCGATGACTTATAGTGGACCAACCTATAGTTTTCCAACATAACCTTAACCTCCACTTGGAAATGGATGCCATTATTTATAACAATATGGTGCAACACACTATAGCAACATATAAGATTCTTTTCAATGAAACATGCTATCTATTTTACCCTAGCTTATTGAAGGCTTCAGCCTCCAACCACTTTGTAAAATAGTCGACTGCTACTACAATGTACTTATGCCCTCGTAAAGGCTAATTAGATTTCACCATTCACATCAATCCCCTATGTTGTGAATAACCAAGATTAAGTCAAATTATGCAACTTAGTCAATGGTAAATAACTAAGACTTCCATGAATTTGGCACTCATGACAGCTCAAACTTTCTGAATGTAGTCATGCTCCATAGTAGTCTAATAATGTCCCAGCTTAAGAATTTTCCTCGCTAATACTGTTCCATTCATATGAGACAGACTCTTATATGCACCTGTTCCATAAATTTATGGGCCTCCTCTTCAACTAGGCATTGCAAATGAATTCTATTAGGCATTCCCTTACACATTACCACGTAATGAACCATAAACTGTGATGACAACCTTTAGATCACATCCTTATAATTCTTCTTAACCCTTTTTGGGTATTCACCACCTTTTAGATACCTTTGTATATCAAAATATCCGAGGCAATTTTCCACCAATACCTATATCACTCCTGTATCCATGAAACACAATGGCCTAAATCAAAATGTAATGAGCAGCTTCATAGGCATTACCTTGGGCTTATCCCAAATAGAGACTAAAGTGGCTAAAGCATCAACGATTGCATTTTCTTCCATCAATAAATGATGAATAAGACCCTTTAAAAGAACTGTACCAACCCTTTCACATGCTCTAAGTAAGGGAACTTTCTTCTTTCAATTCCTACTCATCTATTATCTGTGAAATGACTAGCAGTGAGTCCTCAAATACCTCTGTTACCTTGACCGTTATCTGCTTTAGTAGTTTGAGCCTTAGCACACATGCTTCATACTCAACCATATTATTAGTTATCTTGTAGTCAAACTTTTTGGCTACCAGAAAAAGCTCTCCTTTTGGCAAAATCATAACTATCCCTAAGCCTACCCTTTTTTGTTTACTGCTCTATCAAAGTAGACTCTCCATACTAGGGGTTTGATTGCTACTAACCGTTCATCTAGGATTTATGGAGGCTTAGATGTTCTTTTTCTAGAGGTTGTTATGCCAAATATTATGAGATTGCTCATATATTCTTAGCCATATACTTGATATCAAATTCTATCAATATGATTAACCAATTTGCTAATCTTTCTATTAAGGAAAAAGCCTTATATAGATATTTAATCATGTTTAGCTTTGAAATCACCTCCACATAATACAACTAAAAATAATGCCTCAACTTTTTTATTGTCCAAACCAATGCTAGACAGGTTTTCTCTATCCGATTATACTTCTCCTCATAAGATAACAATTTCTTTATGAGATAATATATTGCATGCTCATTCCCCAAATCATCTTGATGAGCTAACATTGCACCTACAGAGCTATCCTCTATTATTAAATACAAAATTAAAGGTTTTCCAACCATTGGTGGCTTCAATATTAGCTGTTTAGTCAAATATCCTTTCATTTTTTTAAAAGGTCTTTTGACACTATCTTTCCATTCCATCAGTTGATCCCTCCTTAGCAACTTAAAAATAGGTTCACAAATAATGGTCAATCTTGCTATGAATCAGCTAATGTATTGCAAGTGGCTTAGGAAAACTCATATTTCCTTTTCTGTCTTAGGTGTGGGCATATCTTAAATTGCCTTTATCTTATCAGGATCCACTTCAATGCCTTTCTCACTAATCATATGTCCCAATAACTTATGGAAGGTGTCCTCGAACACATATATTTTTGAACTTAGCCTCAAATTGTACTTGTCAATCCTCTTTAAGAACTTCTTTAAAGCGTTTCAAACTTCACCATTATGTCATCCATATAAACCTCCACTTCTTTATGGATTAAGTCATGAACAGATCTATTACCATCTGCTGATATGTTGCCCCTCCATTCTTCAGTTCAAATGACATAACTTTATAATAGTATGTTTCCCATTATGCGATGAAGGTTGTCTTTACCTTATCTTTGATGGCCATGAGGATTTGATTGTACCTAGAGAACCCATCCATAAAGGAATACATAACACAAGTTGTTACACTATCAATTAGTACGTCAATATGTGGCAAAAGAATGTCGTCCTTTGGGGATGCATTATTCAGATCCCTATAATTGACACACATTTGTACTCTCTTGTGTTTCTTCAGTACCGGTACTATGTTGGCTAACCACTCAAGATAGTCTACCACCTCCAAAACTTATCATTCAACTATTTTGCTACCTCTTCCTTGACCAACTGAGCCCGCTTAGGTCTCATTCTTTGCAGTTTTTATTTTATTAGTCTCATGCATGAGTAACTCGAGATCTTGTGTTTTGTAATTTACTTATCCACCCTTGTTATATTGTCATATGTCCAAGCAAAGACCTTCTGATATTTCCTAAGTAACTGCTCAATCTTCCTTTGCTCTTTTGGTGTGGCATCACTAGTAATGAGCAAGATTTTTGGATTTTCCTATGTGTCAAGGTTAAATGCAGTGATATGTATAAATTAATGTTAAATATCCTCATGAAATGATGCAAGCTATGCATACTGCCATCAGGAACATATCACACAAGTAAGAAAACTCATCATTCATTGCCTTAAACTTGGAAAGAAATACATGATAATCCTCAAATAGACTAGAAATAAGAACATTAGTGCCATCTAGAAATGTTGCTTCCTCTATCATTTCAGTAAGAGTCTCCTCTTCATATGCTTTCTCCTTATCCTTACCTTTATTGGCTAGAATGCATATGTCATCCCCTGATGTAACATATATCTCATTCTCATTTGTTCCCTTATCTTTTCTTGTGATAACCTTAATAACCTCAAAATTTTACTTCATCTAATCATCTGTCAGCTTAACTTTCAGAAAATCTACCTAAAAAGTTATACTTTTCATTGTAGTTATCTCAATCTGCTCTGTGTATTCTTAATTTTCCTCACTAAACACTTCTTCAATGGAATTCATAATCATGCTCTTAATATCCTCCAATTTTATCCTAATCTAAGTAGCTTCAATAAACCTACACGACATAGTGTACTCCCACTTCAAATCCACATAGGGTGTGTTTTGTTTTAGCAGGTTAGGCTCTCCCTTTACATGGTCTTCCCTTGTAGCCCAAAACTCCTAATCTAATAGATACTGTTCATCATGTGTAATAGAACTTTTCTAATTATCATTCCATGATCATGTGGTCTGAAGCCTGTACAAGACTACACATTGTCCTAGCTCTTACTCATCTTGACCTATTGTAACTTCCTTATGCTTCTTCTTTTTTTTTTCTTCTCATCTTCCTCTTCTGATAAGTCCTGGTAGTTCTGATACCCAATCTCACCAATGTCTAACTAAAAGAAGGCCTTCTTAAGTTTATTTGCATCTTCATCTAATGGCTTTCTCTTTTCAACATCTCCCTTTTTAACCTTATTATTGACTTTGCCTTCTCTTACAAAGAAGTTTGGCAATAGACCCAACAACTTTCTCACCTCTATTTTAGCATATCCTAAACTCTTTTTGGTAATCTATGTAGGAATTTTTAAAAACTTTGATATGCTTGGAGAATTATTCCTTAGCCCCTACATTAGCAGAAAGTTCCTATTCTTCATGATCCTCATCACTCTTGGATCAACCTATTGGTCAGAAGCTCCAGCAACTTGGAACCCTTGAAGTTACAGAACGAACACACTTAAAGTTGACACAATTTCCCTAACTTTACACAAATAGTGACAATCACTCGTTTATAAGGAATTTCAATGTTTTGATGGATGATGGATGGTACACCAACGAAAGGATGATATTGTGGTCTCCTTAGCAAAATTAAGAAAGGTAATCAAAATGTCCAGGATTGTGAAGTCCACCATAGTCTCAACTACACCTGCTTTCACTGTGGTCCTGAATACATCTATGACTTGCCTCTTACTATCATTATAGGCCCAAATGACATTGTTATAAGCCTCCAAGTCATTTTCAAATAACCCAAACTTATGTAATAACTTCGTTCGACAGATGCTAATCCTAAAGCCATCATCCACCATCACACACAATGTATGTCTCCCTTATACTTTAGCCTAAATGATAAAGGCTAGATTTGATCCCTTCTGTTTAGGATCAAATCTTTTTTTGAAAAAGTGATTTTGCCTTTGTGAGTCACTACCGCATCAACATCCTTTGAAGTAGCTTCACTAGAAATGATTAAACTAGATAAAGCTTCTACCATAGCTTTCTTATGCTCTTAAGAAGTGATAAGCAACTTCTACATAGTGACCTATGCTAACATCTTCTTCAACATCTTCACTATAAGGTTGTCCCTTTACTTTATCCTTTATAATAAGTTCATCTGTCCCTTTTTCAACCCCTGGTTCCTTGGGTGCCTTTTTATTTGGGTAATACTTCCCCCTGTGAGTCACATAGCTCACTTGCTCAATATCTTTCTCTTTATCGCTCTCTTTCCATATCTAAATCATCCTTTTCCTACAAACCTCTTCTGACTCCTCATCTGAACTCTCGTAAGGGTTAATGGTTCATACAATCTAGGCTCACATCACCACCTCCTTAATGGTAGCAATAACAACTTCCTTAAGAATCCCAAATCTATCATAAATGTCCCTTGACTTAGCGGTGGAACAATAGAGTAGTCGGGGAGAGGATTCCCTTAGATTCTAAGCCTTCCAAAATTTGGCAGGACTATGGTCTCATTATCAATAAGATTCTAGGTCTCATGCTTGAGCCTACAAGAAAATAATTTCTGCCACTTCAATATACCTATGCCCCTTGGTAAAGGCTAGTCGAATTTCATCGATCATGTTAATCCTCGTATTACAAATAGCTAGGGCGAAGTCACATTCTGTTACTCAATTAGTGGTATGTGTTTTAGATTTCCACGAATTTGACACTTATGATAGCTCCAAACTTTTTAAATGCAGTCATGCTCCATAGTAGTCTCATAATATCCTAGCCTGAGAATTTTCCTTGCCAATACTTTATTAATCATATGGGGGCCACAGACTTCTGCATGCACCTCTTTCATAACTTTATAGGCCTCATCTTTAGCTAAGCATTATAAATGAATTCCATCAAGCATTCTCTTATACATTACCCTATCATAAATTGTGATGACAACCTTTAGATCACATCCTTATCCTTCTTTTCAGCCCATTCTGGGTATTTACCACCTTCTAAACACCTTTGTATATCAAAATACTAAGTGTGATTTCCCACCGACACCTACATCACTTCTACATCCACATAACATAGTATTTCAGATCGAAGTGTGATAAGTGACTTCATGGTCATCACATTAGTCCCATCCTAAATATAGGCTGAAATGGCTAAAACATTAGCCATTACATTTTATTCCCTTGATAAATGAAGGAATGAAACCCATTGGAAGTTTTGCACTAACCTTTTCACGTGCTCCAAGTATAGGGCCAAATATTCTTCTTTCATTTCCTACTCATCTGTTATCGGTGAAATGACTACTAGTGAGCCCCCAACTCCCTTACTGCCTTGAACCTTATCTGCTTCAGAAGTTTGAGTCCTAACACACATGTTTCATACTTAACCATATTGTTAGTTACCTTGTAATTAAGCATCTTAACTATTGGAAAATGTTCTTCTTCATAGTTGGTGATATTATTAGTTACCATGTAATCATAATTACTCATACATGCTATCGCTTTCTTATTTACTACTCCATAAAAGTAGACTCTCCATTTTATGGGTGTGAATGCTCCTAACCCTTCATCTGGGAATTAAAGAGGCTCAGAAGCTCCTTGTTCTTAAGGTTGTTGTGGCAAAAACTCTGAGAAAACCCATCCTTTTATTACTTTTTTAGCCATATACTTGATATCAAACTCCATCAACATGATCAACCATTTTGCCAATCTTCTTGTTAGGGAGGGTGCTTTATGTAGGCATCTAATGGGGTCTAGTTTTGAAATCACCTCCATAAAATATAACTAAAAGTAATGCCTCAATTTTTTTATTACCCAAACCAGTGCCAAACAGGTATTTTCAATTTTATTATACTTTACTTCATAAGACAATAACTTCCTGTTAAGATAATATATTGTGTTCTCATTCCCTACTTCATCTTCTTGAGCTATTATGGCACTTACAAAGCTATCCTCTGTCATAAGATATAAAAGTCAAAGGTTTTCTGGGCCTTGATGCCTTTAACACTAGCGAGTTAGTCAGATACTCTTCTATTTTCTCAAAGGCCTTTTGGCATTGTTCGACATTGTTCATTCCACTCCACCAACCGGTGCTTCCTTAGTAACTTAAAGATAAGCTCAGAAATAAGGATCAATCTTGCTATGAATTGATAGATGTATTGTAAGTGGCTTAAGAAACCTTATACCTCTTTTGTCTTAGGTACAGGCATGTCTTGATTCACCTTCACCTTATCCGGATCCATTTCAATGCCTTTCTTACTAACTATGTGGCCTAGTAGCTTATTGGATGTAGCTCTAAACACATACTTTTTTGCATTTCATCTCAAATTGTACTACTTTTCTAAAGCTTCAAAATGCCCTTCCTTTGTTTCAAACTTCACCATCATATCATCGATGCAAACCTCTACCTTTATATGGATTAAGTCGTGCAACAGAGCTATTGCCATCCACTGGTATGTTGCCTCTGCATTCTTTAGTCCAAAAGACATAACCTTATAATAGTATGTTCCCTATTTTGTGATGAAGGCTATTTTTATCTTATCTATGATGGCCATAAGGAATTAATTGTACCTAGAGAACTCATCCATTAAGGAATACATAACACAAGTCGCATCACTACTAACTAGTACATCAATGTGTGGTAAAGGAAAGTCATCCTTTGGGCATGCCTTATTCAAATCCCTATAATTGACACATATTTGTACTCTCCTTTTCTTCTTCAACACTGGTACTATATTGGCTAACCATTCAAGGTAGTCTGCCACCTCTAAAAACCTAGCATTTAACTGTTTTGCTACCGATTCCTTAACCAACTGAGCCCACTCAGGTCTCATCTTCTATAGTTTTTTTCTTACTGCTATCATGTATGAGTAAATTAGGATCATGTGTTCCATAATTTGCCTATTTGTTGAACCTAGCTTAGGAATATAGTGACCCAAGCGTTTTTTATGAATACAAACACATTTAAAAGCTTGTTTAAGTTAGTTATGTGAAATCTTACAGGTACATCAATCTTTTGATCAAAGATGTTTGGAGAAAGAGTTTTGGTAAAAACTCTAAGTATTCAAAGATAACTGGTGTTACCACATTTCAATAGATGTTGTGACTTCATCAACGAGCATTAAAGATTCTTAATTGGCATTGAAATGACACCTAAGTGTGAGTAAAGCCTCTAGACCTTTTAACTAATGGTTCTCTCAAAAGAAAACAGACATTAGATGATTCAATCACTTGAGCCTTGCAAGTTAATCTTCACAATGGGTGTGGCTCTTAGACATCTCAACAAGTGTAGCATTTTCATAATAAGCATTGGGCCAAATAAATTGATGTGAACAAAACTCTCAAGATCTTGACATAGGAGTTAGATTTTTACCAACGAGCATTAGAGAAGCCCCCATGCAAAGTGAAAGTTTTTAGACCCTCAAATGGGGCACCTTGAAAAGTGCAATAAGCATTGAGACCTTTCTTAATGGGCATTGGAAGCTAGCCAACAACCGTTGAGGTTACTATAAAAAATCTTGAAAAATAGTTCATCAAGTTCACACCCTGCTAGAAATTTTCAACAAGCATTGTCCATATCACAATAGGAGTTGAAGTTTAATTCCAATAGGCATTGAAAAGTTTTAACAATTGTTGAAGGAGTTGTTGAGTAAAAAATTAAGAAAGTCAGAAGAGAAGCGTCTGAGCAAATCTCTATCTAATAGCTAGTTCCAATGGGCATTTCATTATGATCGATGACCATTAAAGTTGTATTCTATTTGGAAAAACACCTAACAAGGGGCCTAAAGATTGTCTAACAGGCGTTGAGTGACTATTCTGGTGATATGAAGTGACAACCTTCTTTCTAATTGCTAGTTATATGTCTTTACCTATAAAAGGACCCTTCCACAATAGAAATAAAAAAGAGAAAATGGTGAAAAAAGCAAGTATTTCTATTATGAAAACAATCTTTGAATAAAAGGGGTGAAATAAGTGTAATCTAGCTTACAAGAGAAAATCACTGCCAAAGCTTGTAAAAGCTATCTTCAAAAATATTATTGAAAAACAAGTTTTCTCAAAACTCTCTACCAAATCAAGCATGCATTGTTTATTGCTTAAGTAAGATTGTTCTTTCTCAACTTTCTAAGTTGTAAATTCTTTTAAAAAAGCCTCTGACTAGGAGATATGAAACCATCTTTGTGAAAGGTTTAATATAGTACTTACAGATTACTTTGGAAAATGATTTTAGCAGCACCCAAAATTCTACTTATAATGGCTAGGTAGTGCATAAGAACTATCGTTGTAAAGGTATTTGATAGCACCTGTAAGCTATCTAGATAGTGAAAGGCTCTAGTAGGAATACTATAGGAAAGGATGTAGGTAGGTGGTGTCGAACCTCTATATATTGGTTGTCTCGATTCTTCATTCTTTTCGCACTTGTTATTTTTTGTTTTTACTTGTCGTTGCCCTATTCAACCCCTTATCTACGACACTAAAGGACAACAATTGGTATTAGAGTCTATCTCTTTATCAAAGCTTAAGCGCTTATAGTAAAGATCATGACAAGTTATGAGGAATCATAATCAACCCATAAGCCACCTTTCTTCAAAGGAGATGATTACGAGTACTAAAAAAATTGAATGGAGATTTTTCTAGATAGTGAGACCATAAATCTATGGGACATTATCAAAGAAGGAAGAGAACTTCTAACTACACTAGTTTGAGATGTTATAGTACGAGATGTTCTAGTACCTAAGCCCAATAGTGAATGGATAGCTAAAGAGAATAATGCAAACTTGAAAAATAAAAGAGTTATGCATGTTCTCTTATGTGCAATCCATAAATCTCAGTATGTTAAGCTATAAATATGCACATCAGCTAAAGAAATATAGAACACCTTGTAGACTCAGCATGAAGGTACCAATGAAGTAAAAAAGAAAAAGATAAAAATGCATATATGGAACATTATATCAGCTTGATGAGACCATTACTGAGATGTACAACAGGTTTATTGACATAGTATGCACTCTTAAAACTCTTTAGAAGTCCCACTCCAACAAGGACATGGTAGCAAAGATCATAAACACACTTTTCAAAGACAAATACAAAGCCAAAAAGACAATAATAAAAGAACCTAACAAGCTGGAAGTCCTGTCACTATATGGGCTCATGGGAAAGCTACTAGTCCATGAAATCACTCTTAAGAAGCTAACTGAAAGTACTAAAGTGAGAAAGAAAGATTTATCCCTAAAACCCAAAGAGGTATCCTTTGAATCCCCATCTTCTTCCTATTTGCTAACATCTTCTTCTTCTTCTAGTGATGATCAAAATAGTAGAAAAAATGAACACCTTGCCCTCATAACAAATAAAGTAAAGAAATTTATTTCAAATCAAAAGAACTAAAAGGCACGAAGGTATAAGAAAAAAAGTAGCAAGAGGTAACTCATTTGCTATGGATGTAATGATAGATAACACATAAAGTCAGATTGTCCCAAGTAGAAAAAGAACAAAGTTCCTGCCAAGAAACATACCTCTAAGAAAGATAAGAAAGTGTATAAAGCTACTTAGGATGACACATGTGGCTCTTAGCATGATGGGGAGAATAATAGAAAGGAGTTGTCCAATCTTTGACAAGCATTCTGACCTGTTCTCTCTCCTTGGCCCTATGGTTGCCTCTAAAGCAGTCTTCTTCCATCTCTTGATATAATCATTGAAACTTTTGTCGATCTTCTGCTTCAAGGATTATAAATACTATAATGTAACCTTGAGATCATAATTGCAAGCATAGCTCCTTTTAAAAGATTTTGTCAGTTATTTCCAATATTTTATGAGAATCTTCGACTCGTTGGAGTAACATATTTTAGCAGACCCCTCTAATGACAACTCAAATAGTTCTAACATGGTATCTGTTGGTACCCTAGATGCCTTCATGACTAACACATATGAATGGATATGGTTTTTTACATTTTAGATTCTTATAAACATCGAGAGCTTAGGCATGTATAAATTAGCTAGTAGATTATTAAGTTTATGAGCAAACAATCTTCAATATTTGTTCCCTTCTCTAAACCTGTAACACCCAAAGCTTTATGTATTCTCTTTAGCTATTTAGCAAAGTCATTGAATTGAGTACTCTCTTTCCCAATTTCTATAGGCATAACGAAGACAACTGTTGCACTACCTATTTTCTTAGTAAATTTGTTTTCATGGTATTCTTTCATCCTAAATAGATCATCATCAATCACCTTGGTTTGGAGGGCTTCCATAGGTACTTTCCCATTGTCAACTCTATTGGTAGAAGTGTCGCCATTGTTCAAAATCTCATTAACCTACTTGTTCACTTCCTTGGTAATCCTTTCTTTTGTCCTACGATTAAAGTCCATCGCTAACCTTTCCACAACTTTAAGTGGTTTGTTTGATTCCATGATTGGATTTTGTCTAGCTTAAATTCAGTGTCTTACTCTTCTTAGCAAGTTAACAGCCTTTTCTCTTTCACGATGGTTTGGATAGAGCTATAATGATTATTAGCCTTTAATGTAGCTAACTTCTTTGTTAGATGGACACCTCTATTGAGATCTACTTAATGTCCTTCCTTTTCATCAGCCCATTGAATCTAACTTAAGCATCAGGGCTCATCTTAAGGGCTAAAGTGCATGACCATATCTTTGCTTATTATACCCATTTATTAAAACTTACTTGAGCCCACTTATTAAAGTTGTAAAAGGGGACTACCTATGCCCTTGCAGTTCTTCTTCAATGATCTTTAACACATTTGCCCTATCCTTCTTGAGTCCAATCTATCCATACCAAGTGGTTTGCCAAATTTTATCGTTGATGGGCTTCATTCCCCTCTAAGATGTTTGCAATCAAGTTAAGATCAAGCTTCGAGGTTCGTGGGCTTCATTTTCCTTTCTTTGTTGGCTTTGATTTTTCTTTACTTATTTGTTTTTATCTATTACTAATTTAATTCTTCTTTTGGGTATAGGTGTAAATGCTAGGGATTACACCATGGATTTGGCCTTAGCCATGTCCTACTATGGATGATTATATGTGTGAATGAATGGTGAATGCATGCTAAGATCTCATACTATGATGCATCCCCCTCCCTATTATGGATGATTATATGTGTGAATAAGTGGTGATGCATGATAAGACCTCATACCATGGTGCATGATCCCCTTCCCTTTTTGCCTTAATGACTTAAAATCCCTCTCACAATGGGAAAAAGTAGCCAAGTACATCTACTTTTTTGTCCATTTTTTTTACAAAGTAAGAGAACATTAAATCCTAATTGCTAATCACTGGGTTCATCTAAAGTAAGAAAAGAGGATCCCTATGAGAGGTAAAGCAATACCTAATGTTTTAATTGTAATTCCTTGTTACATGAATGCTCCTATTGCCTTTTTAAACTTCTTTAGCCTTCCTCTTATAATTAGGCTTTGAAGTTATTATGGATCCTTTACAAACTTGCCTTAGACATTTGCATCATTCCCTCATATCTCAAGAGGATTCATCCTCAAATCAATACCTTCATCAAAGTTAAAAGGAGATAAATCAACAACTTTAAAAGTAGCATTAAGATTGTAATCACTAGGCAAGTCTATCTTGTAAGTATTATTATTAACCCTTTCTAATTTTAAAAAGGTCCATTGCCCCTACTATTAAGTTTGCTTTTCCTAAGATTAGGAAACCTATTTTTCTTAAAGTGTATCCAAACCTAATCTCTTAGTTTAAATACAACTTTAATTCTTCCCTTATTTGCTTTTTTAACAACTTTTGCATTCCTCTTTACAATGTTCAAACACACCTTCTCAAGTAATTGTTTGAGAAAATCAACTTTTTTTTTTAACCTTCCGAGTCCCCATGCAATTTAGAAGGAATAAGAGATAAATCCAAAGGACACAATGGTATAAATGTATAAACAACCTTAAAAGGGTATTGATGTGTAAAAGAATTCACACTCTTATATGGTAAACATTCCCCCCAAGACTTCAAATTCTTTTTTATCGAAACTCTAAAAAATTGCCATATAGTCTAAGTCACAACTGCAATTTGACCATCAGTTTGTGGGTGGCATAAGTAGAAAATAATAAAATTTTCCCCAATTTACCATATAATGTTTTCCAAAAGAAGCTTAAATTGTATCCTCATCACTAATAATAGTTCTAGTCATATCATACAACGTCATTATCTCTTTGCAAACAAATTTGGAATGTTAATGGAATCATCCATTTTGTGACATGTAATAAAATGTGCCATTTTGGAAAATCTATCCACAACCACAAAAATATAATCATTACCATGTATGGACCTAGGTAACCTTAAAACAAAATCCATAAATATATCAATGTAAGGCATAATAGTTACGGGTAAAGGCATATATAATCCATATGGCTTAGATTTAGACTTCACTTGCTTATATGCAACACATCTATCACATAAATTTTAAACATCAATTTGCATATTGGGCCAACAAAGTGCTCATGAAAAACATTTAAAGTCTTTTGGACTCTAAAGTGTCCCATAAGCCTAACCACATGGACTTATCTAACCAAAAGTTCAAGCAAAGAAGATTTGGGCACACAAAGCTTATTCCCTCTAAAAAGAAACCCATCGTGCCTAAATACTTTTCAAAAGCAGTTTTCTCATAATTTGTATATTACAAATCAAAGTGTAACATCCTTAGCCATATTCATTAGCATTATCACATGAGCATATGCATTAGATAAATAATTATTGAAGCACCATTGCATTTGGGGACACTTGAACATATATGTAGTGTTTGTTTAGTTGTATGGCAAATTGTTTTATGTTGTGTGGATGTTATAATATCATAAATAATGGTGTTTTAGACCTTAATTAAAAGTATAAGGAGTATCTAGGAATTAGAAGATGGATGGAAGTGATTAATGAGCGAAGAAGAGGGACTAAAAGCAAAACTTTTAACTTTCAACCAATAGGAAACCAGCCCCAATCTTTTGACTTATTTAAGCTAAAATACAGACCATTAGGGTCAGATTTTGTGGGGAAATCGTGGAGGTATACCAGAAACAAGAGAGAGCAAAGGAAGAAGAAAGAAAGGAAGAGGAAGAAGAAGAAGAAGAAGAAGAAGAGAGGGAGAAGAGTGA
>CATIWR010211242.1:0-37685 GCA_949677035.1 Omphalea diandra | reverse complement strand
ACTTTTGCTGATGACAGCGGCACGGGCATTGGAAGTTCTGAATTTTACTCCTGTCAATGGCAAGCCAATTAGGATAATGTATTCTTATCGTGACCCTACTATTCGTAAGAGTGGTTCAGGGAATATATATATCAAGGTATTAACATTCTAAACATTTTTGAGAGTGAGATGATATACATTCTTACTATCTTTTCTTTTTTGGCCTTCAGTTTATGCTGATATTTGTCTCCTTTTTTGGTTGTCATGGTAGAATTTGGACAAGGCAATTGATAACAAAGCTCTACATGACACATTTTCAACATTTGGGAATATTTTATCTTGCAAAGTGGCAACTGACTCATCTGGTCAGTCTTTAGGATATGGTTTTGTACAATTCGATAATGATGAGTCTGCTAAGAACGCAATTGACAAGTTGAATGGCATGTTACTCAATGACAAACAAGTTTATGTTGGACCTTTTCTTCGTAAACAGGAAAGAGAGTCTGCCATAGATAAGGTGAAATTCAATAATGTTTATGTAAAGAATCTTTCAGAGACAACAACTGAAGAAGATTTGAAGAAAATTTTTGGTGAATATGGAATTATTACTAGTGCTGTAGTTATGAGAGATGGGGATGGCAAATCCAAATGTTTTGGATTTGTCAATTTTGATAGTCCTGATGATGCAGCTCAATCTGTTGAAGCTCTTAATGGGAAGACTTTTGATGAAAAGGATTGGTATGTTGGAAAAGCACAGAAGAAGTCAGAGAGAGAAGTTAAATTAAAAGGGCAGTTTGAGCAGACGTTGAAGGAGACTGTAGACAAATTTGAAGGATTGAATCTGTATGTTAAGAACCTTGATGATAGCATTACTGATGATAAGCTGAAGGAACTTTTCTCAGACTTCGGCACAATAACTTCTTGCAAGGTTTGTGTTATCCTTCTTAATGAATTCATCTGGACAAATGTATGGCACAAATATTGTTTTTTCTCTATACTTACCTCTCCTCTACATCTGAGATTTAATAGGTCATGTGTGACCCAAGTGGTGTAAGTAGGGGGTCTGGTTTTGTTGCCTTCTCAAATGCTGAAGAAGCATCTAAAGCTGTAAGATGATATTCTTAGTTGTATTTAATACTAATGGGCTTCATGTCACTTTCTCTCTCATAATTTTATTTTTATTTTTTATTTTTTTGTTCCCTTGTAGCTCACTAAGATGAATGGTAAGATGGTGGTTAGCAAACCTTTGTATGTTGCACTTGCACAAAGGAAGGAAGAACGAAAAGCAAGGCTGCAGGTAATTATTTTGAGCATAAATGCTGTAGTATTGGTAATAAGGATTTATTTAGCTGAAAAATGAAAAGGAATTCCCGGGTTCTTTATACTAATGTTGCTTGCCCTGATTTATTTTGTAGTTTTTCTCCTCCCATGTCTTTCCCTGAATGCATTTTCTACTTTTCTTGCTTGCTTAGATACTGTTTCATCTCTTTATGCAGGCACAATTTTCACAAATGCGCCCTGCTATGGCACCTGCGATTGGCCCTCGTATGCCTATATATCCGCCTGGCACTCCAGGTATTGGACAGCAGCTATTCTATGGTCAAGGCCCTCCTGCCATTGTCCCACCCCAGGTGAGAGCTGGCTGACTTTAGAGACATTTATTTGGACTGCCATCTCAAAAAAGCTGCTTTGTCATTTTTTTACTGATTTAGCTATATGCTTCCTGATTATTTGTCATTTTTGTTGCGTGAGTGAAGTCTGAGCTATATTTTTATGCCCTTTAGACATCACAGAATAACTTGAGCGAAAATGAATGAAATAGACATGTTTTTGAATAATCATTAGCATATTCTAGGAAGGGGTATTAATCTTTGCAGTATAGTGTTTTGACACTCTGTTTGTTAGTAATTGGTTCTTGTATAAATCATCTGATCTGGAGGGTTTTTTTTACTCCTCTTTCTTGAAACTTCAAGGTGATAATCTGTTATACTTTATCAATAATATCAAGTTAATTTTATTTTAACTATGTGGACTATATGTTAGGGGATGCATCTTATGATTTCTATATTATGGTTCTGTTTTTATTGTCAAAATATTGCTACTTGTATTGTTTTGAATTTATTGTTTAACAAGACAAAAACATGTGAAAATCATTAAAGAAAAATTTCTCCAACACATTTTCCAAACACTCTGTTTTAAAAAACAGAAACCAAAAACAGAAATGATACCAAACAACCTAGGTTTTCTTTTTGCTTTTGAAATGTTTTATTTCACATCTTCTAGACTTCAGTTAGTTCAAGTTCTTTCCATTTTGTTCCCAATGTGCTTGATTTATCCTTGATGAGTTTGGTTTACAAAATAGCAATTGATTATTGACCCATTCTGTAAATATGACAGCCTGGATTTGGGTATCAGCAGCAACTGGTTTCTGGGATGAGACCAAACTTGTTTGTCCCAATGGTCCAACCAGGTCAGCAGGCACAGCGCCCAGGTGGCCGGAGATCTGGAGCAGGGCCGGTGCAACAGCAACCACTTCCATTGATGCAGCCACAGGTTGTAATTGGACATTTGGAGTTTTTGTTCCCCTAGCATATCTCTTCTAATGGGATAAATTACAATTTTGGTGTTTTAATTTTTTAATTTTTTCTATTCTATTGTCTAAACAATTTTTTTGTTCAATCAAGTGTCTAAACTGGTAAAATTATTTTCAATGCGATGTTTTTTCTAATCTAAACAGGTAAAATCATTTCCACGTGGCAGCCATTGATCGTTCAAATTAGAGAAAAACATTACATTGAAAATGATTTTACCAGTTCAAACACTTGATTAAACAAATAAATTGTCTAGACACTAAAATAGAAAAAACTAAAAAGTTCAAACACCAACTTTGTAATTTACCCCTTCTAATAATTGTGACTGATGCATACTGTGGAAGAATTTTAAAATTAATTTACTTTCATCCCATGATACAGATGCTTCCTAGGGGGCGTGTTTATCGTTACCCTCCTGGTCGCAACATCCCTGATGCTCCTATGGGGGGCCTTCCTGGAAGCATGCTTCCTGTTCCTTTTGATTTGGGGGGAGTGCCATTTAGAGATACTGCATTTTCGCAACCTATGCAGACTGGAGCTTTGGCAACTGCCCTTGCTAATGCAAAACCTGAACAACAGAGGACGGTAAATTTCTTCTAAGTTAATAGTATTTCATGATATTTTAGCATAGATATTTGTTGTATTGTTCTGAGTTTTAACTTTCAACAACCGCTGATAAAATTCTGAGCTCTTTGTTCAACTCTAATATCTATATCTTCGAAGGCCTTAGTCACCATTTTGACTTTTGAATAAAGTTAGTATTTGACGCGTGAATATTTTGTGGTTCATAGTTGCTTGGGGAAAATTTATATCCACTTGTAGACCAGCTGGAGCATGATAATGCTGCAAAGGTAACTGGCATGCTTCTAGAGATGGACCAGACTGAGGTTTTGCACTTGCTGGAGTCTCCAGAAGCTCTGAAAGCCAAAGTTGCGGAGGCTATAGAGGTGCTTAGAAGTGTTCAGTCACAGCAGCAGGTTAATAGTCCAACTGATCGAATGGCATCACTTTCCCTAAATGACAACCTTATTTCTTAAGTTTCATTCTGGTTATTATAAGAACATTTGAAATGACAACCTTGTTACTTAAGTTTCATTCTGGTTATTATAAGAACTTTGAAATTTTACTTTGAGAGTATTTTTGGGGTGGCCCTGAATTTGTCTGTTAGTTCAAGTTTTATTTTATCAAATATTTAAACTCAGTATTACTACTTATATCAATGCTCCACTTGTCGACATGTATTATGCATGCAATGATTTGTGGAGGAAGTTTATATCGGTTGGTTGGTGTCCATGTATACACTAATGAAGTTCCAGTCCAGGATATAGGAAGGAAGAACAGTTGTGTGCTAGAGGTCAATCTGTCATTGGCCTGGTGGCCTCTTCGACTCCATAATTTAGACTTAAAATGTGCTAGGCCTTTTTCAGGCCTTTGTAGCATTACTGTGATTGGGCAATATGTAGCAGGGTAGGGGCCGGCAATCATTCTTTGGTGGAATGCCTTGCTCATCTTTATGTAGAGACTCCACGTAGGAGGTTCTCACAGATTTTCGCGATGCTCACCTATCTGTATTTGGAGGCCCAAAGAGGCTTTTGTGGGTGATGGCACTTTAACTATCCTGAGTGTGCATATCTCAAGCTTACATGATGGAGTTCCAATTTATATAGTGGAGCTTGGTTTCGCATCCATGGTGATGATTGGGAATGGTGGATACGGCTTTTGTGTACCTAAATGCCCGAGTCCCATCTGCCTCCTCAGATCAAGTCTCGCTGCAAAGAGAGAACTCTTGCCTTATAATAATTGTACTCTTGCTGTCGCTGGTACTACAAAACTAGGCAGGTCGTTGAAGTGTGATGACATTGGATATTCTGAGTCATTAGACAAGGTGCCCTATGATTTCTCCTGCAAATTTGTGGGGCTCCCAGAATTTGCAAAAGTAGCTTTTATATTTTGATTTAATATGAGGCATGGTTATAATCATGGTAAAATCCTGCCGCTTTTGGTTTCTACTGTCTGGAGGATGCCATTGGAGAGACGCATATTCGAAGCACCTAAATGCAACGGTGACGCCCTTAGTCCGCAGAAGGAAATGACTGTCTAGTACTGCTTGAATTATTGTTGAAGCAAGTCCTCTAGGTTAAGGACTACTATAGACATCATTCTAGACTTTATATCCCATGTAGTTTCTTTTTTCTGTTTTCAAACAAAGATCTTTCCTTGTTGAAGCAGTGTTTCTAAAATCAGACTTATCAATGATTCAGTTAATTTGAGTTTGATTGAATTTAATTAATTTTTAGTTTAGTTGATTCGATTGTTATTATCTAAAAGATTTTAAAAATCAAAAAAATAAAAATTATTATTAGAGCAAATCTGAAAAATTCAAAAAATGTTCGAAACTAATCATAGCGGTTGCTAACTTTATTTTATTTTGTTTATTGTACGAGTCTAATTGACTGATATAAATTGAGTTTTAAAACAAAGGGTTGAAGGTCAGGAAATTCTCTTTCTATTTAATTTGTCTCCATTGCTTAATGGCAGATATAGAAATGACAATATTTATATGGCAGCAGATATATATATATATAATAAACAATACTGGAGCATGGGACATTAAGAGAAGTGTTTCACCGGACATGATTGGAATATATATATATATATATAATAAACAATACTGGAGCATGGGACATTAAGAGAAGTGTTTCATCGGACATGATTGGAACATGTATCTAAACTCAAGACATCAAAACTCATCCTGTGGTGCCCCATTGCCATTCCTTTCCAGCATCCTTATGGCCCCCACTCACCTAATAAATGGGTAACTCTATATTACTCAGATGACAAGAATTCTCCCGTCAACAAGACATGATATCAAGAGCTAAATTATCATGATTTCGGTGGTTGAGTTTGTGCTCTTAGTAAAACCATGCATGCGTCTGATGCCATCTTTTCATTATCTTGTAAAAGAATCGGCAAGTGTCCAAGTGAATCAACTCTCGTGAACACGCGAAGACTCGGGCAATTTTCTTGTCAATGTTTCATTATTTACGGCAAGACCCCAAATGTGTGGCCACATTACATGGGAAAGTAGGAACAAATGATAGTGCCTAATGTCCGAATCCTATAGCACCCATCAAAACCTTTTCTTTCACCTCGAAACTTCAAGTTTTGGTGAAAATGCTTTTGCTTTAGTTCTCTTTAGGGTCTTGTACTATGAATAATTCAGATTTGTCATTCTGTGGATTGAGCTCACAACGCACCAAATTATCGTCTCTGGTTTTGCAATAATATGTGAATCACTATGGCTTATGGGTCAAATCTATGTTTGACAACACAAAACGGGCTTTTCCTCCGTAGTCCTTTTAGTCCTAGGCCTCATAATTGAGTTCGAAGGGACAATTACTATACACAATAGAAGGCTTCCTTAATTCCCCCGTTTGATTGAACTATAACTTGCCATCAATCATGAATTCTTGGTTGTTTTTTCTTTTTCCGGCTGCTAATGCCCCATGAAAAAAAAAAAATCACACTGTTATACATAGGACGTTAGACATACTTGTCAACATGTAAACAACCTTGAATTCTTGGGTCTATAATGCCTAAAGAAGGTAAGTTTTTCTATCGGTTTGTTAGAAGAGGGAGGGGAGCACCTCGGGCTAGCTTTAGTTCATTGTCATCTTCTCTTATACATGTAATTGGGTTTTCACCATTTCTTTGGTCTAATCTTTGGACCAATAGGTAATTACATACTTTTAATATGTAACAAACTAACAATCAAGTCCTAGTTGACATTACTAAAATAAACGAGAACTTACGCATTAAAAGAAAAGGAAAAATGTAAAAAACATATATAAAATATGTACAAAAGGGAAAAAGACCAAAGTAATAATAAATTGATAAAAAAAGAAAATTACTTTAATTTTTAGCCTTTGAATAATTTCAAATTTTCAATTTTATATATATATATATATACACACGCGTACGTTAAAAAAAAAAGAAAAAAAAATGTATGTTAAAAAAAAAAGACTATATATATATATATATGTTGGAGTGAATCAAAATCCAACCTGACATGAAATGGGTCTACCATTAATAATTTAATTATAAATATAGTTTTATAGTACATGTTTGATGCAACTATTAATAAAAAAAAATGGAGAAGGGCCAAAACTTCTTATGAGGCACCTTGGAAAACAAGATCGTGTCCACATGCATTGAATTGAATATTGGAGTAACTTCAAAATTGAAGAGAGTGGATGTTAGGAACCTAGCTACTGCTATTAAGAGAAAAGTTGGTGAACTATGAAATCCATTTCTTTTTATCAAGAAACAACAATGTCTTAACCAAAGGAGTAAATTGAAATTATGTTATTCATGTATCTAACACTAGGGTCAAGGATTCCAAGCAATATATACAAGGCAAAATTTTGGGTTTTAGGTACTTTTATGGGAAATATGGAGATTACACTTAGTGATGGAGGCAAAAATTTTATCCAAAGAGTCTGATTCAAAATATATGAAAATTAATAATATATATCATCGTTTGTTCAATTAAGTGAGGTGAATAACTCATTATATTAGGCTTTAGTCTTGAATCACTAGAAATATTTTCTAAATTAACTTCAATGTTATTTTGCGTTGATGATACTCGAACAAAAATAAATGCATTGACCTATGAGGATTATGCTTTATTGTAAGTGAAATTCTTTTGTAAAATTATTTCATTATCTACGAAAAAATGAAACAAATTTAGAATCATATTGAATTATTGAAACAAATTATAGTATGTGAAATTATATAACAGGTTTTATTCCTATTCTAATATTTTAAGCAATAAATAATTTTCAGATTACAAAAACTATAATTCAACTAGTAAAAAAAAAATAATCAAGAAAAACTCTAAGGTAGAGAAAGTAAATCAAACCAATGAAAAATAAATTATAATTTATAAATATAAAATTACCTCAAAAACTTTTATGTTGTTCTTAAAAGTAAGAAACAAGACAACAAAAATTAGTTGCAAAATTTAAAGAATGAAGATATAACTCATAAATTAGAAGATATTTCTCAAGAAAAAAAAAAAGAATGAAATTTGAGTTCACATTGAAGGGGTTCAGATATAGATTAAACTTTTTTCTTTTGTATAAAGGGTGAAATTATTAAAATATCTCTAAAATTTTTTAAAATTTGAGGGGACCAGTGACCCCTTGGCCCCAATGCACCTCCATCCCTGATTATATTAGTAACATTGAGTGAAAGACGTTTTTGCAGACAAATATGTAAATGTATTCATAAATATTTAAAGTTATAAACATTATGAGTTTAATGTTAAATATTTTAATTTTGTAGGATGTTTTTAATTTGAATTATAATTTTTTTTATAGTAAAAGATGTGTTTTGATTCATAATTAGTCATATTATTTCTCTATTTTATATATATATATATATATATATATATATATATATATATATATATAGAACACTATATTTTCTTAAGATAAATTATAATAAAAAATCCTTTATATTTTCTTTTTTAGTCTACATATCTTATATTTTGTTTAAATTTTTAATAAAAATATTTTTATATTTAAGTATTAAACTTTTATAAGAGATATATTATCGTATAGTAGAAATAAATTAAAAAATATTAGAGTTGTATAATTTTTTTATTATTATAATTATATTGATTAATTATATTATAGAATTTAATGATAAAATATTTATAAAATGAATGAAATATAAAAAAATAATATGAAATTTTGTATAAATTTAAATATCAATGAATTAACGACTTGTTAAATTATAATATTGTTGCCGAAGTAAGTGTAGCTATAAACAGTTCGCCCATTCACTTTATGATATTATACATTTTATTCTCTCCATTTTACATCTGTTATTTCAAAAAATTATTTTAATTTATTTGTCATTTTAAAAACTTAAAGAAATATTTTGAAAATTTCCTTTTCAAATTTATTGGAAATTTTAGATTAATGTATTATCAATTAATTTCAAAGGAGTTATTGATATATTAACAAATCTCTACTTTTAAATTATATAAGACAAGTTTTCATACATTTTGTAAAAAGTTAATTTTGTTTAGATTTTTTTTACACTATTGATTATAATTTTCATTTTCCTATGATGTATTAATAATTAATTTATAAAAATTTTTAATTCAAGTTTCTTGACCTTCACCATCACAAGTGTATCATGATTAACTCTCATGACTTCACCCCTAATAAAACACTTGTAATCTAATGAATTCAATATATTAAATATTTTTTTAATTTGAAAATACACCTTATATTATTGAATTGTTGATTTTATCATCATGCATTTCAATTTTCACTATGCCAATTCCTTTAACACTATTTAATCTTACCATTGGCTAGCATCCAACTTCTCCTTTTCTTTACTTTAAACAAATCAAAATATTCTTTTTTTCAACAAATATAAAATTGACAAACAAAATCTATTAAGAACCCATCGTATAATGGATCCTTTGCCAGTTTTTTTTTATTATTTTCAGTTACATCAATATTTAGGTTATTTTTGTCTCCTTTAATTTCTATAATAGCAATTCAATCATTTTCATGACTTTCTTGAATTGTTTGAATTTTATAAGGTAAAATTATTTTTGCTATTAAATAGCTCCACTTCAAACTTTGATCTTGCTGTATTTATAATCTTCAACATAGTAGAATCATCACTCAAATATCACTTGAAACGACAATATCGCCAAAAAAATAATAATTTAAACATAACCTTACTCCATAAAATAATTCAATATAAAATTATTATAATATTTACATTTAGAAATATTTAACCTAATTATATCACAAATTAATCACGCAATTGTAAATTTGTAATACATTAATTAGCTACGCTCGTGAGTTGTAGCCCAACTTTTCAAAGAAAAACAACGCCATTTTTTCCACACCCGATAGCACTACATACTTTTTTACTATACAACACTATATATCCTTTATATAAGCACATAAGTCATAAATCTAATTTCATATTGAATTTTAACTTTTTTATAACTAATAAAAAATTGTCCAATTTCATATTTTATTAATCTTTGTTCAATATGAACTTAAATAATAATAAGAGATAATTTTTTTTAAATAAGAAAATAGACCAACATGATTAGATTTAACTAACTTATAATTCTTGTTTGCATTGTTAGAAATTGCTTGTATTTCACCTTTTTATGCTTTCAATGGTAGTAGTAGTAGTAATAATATTTTAAATAATTAAATGATAATATTTTGAAATAATGAGTTTCAACTTTAATAAAAGCTAATCAACAAAAATAAATAATAATAATAATAATAATAATAATAACATTATTATTATTATTATTATTACTACATAGGTTGCAAAGTTTTAGGGGTAGGATAGGTCAATAAACAATATTGTTAGGGTTACATTGGGCATATCACCAAATAACAAGCTGTTGGTATCAAATGGTTGGGTGGTCAGATAAATCAGGAAAATAGTTTTTGATGAATGATAAGGATGAAGAGGGACTAGAAAAATGGACCCCATTTCCTATCATGTGATTCTTTGTTTAGGCATGCACCTTATTTCCTCGTATGGATCAAGTATGAGTAAGGTGCAATCATTAACTCTAAGTTTTTGCCACACACACATATATTCCCTTTCTTTTTTTCTTTTTTAATATATACATATTAGTAGTGTTAAAAAATTGGGGTGGAAAAAAAGAAAACTATTGATGACTATATTCTAAAAATTGAATTAAATCGACTGATTACATTAAATAAATCAAAATTAAAGAAAAAACCAATATAGTTAGGTTTAGATCATTTTTTAAAAATTTATAACAGGTGATTTTAATTTTTTAGTTTTTAAAATTATTTTTAATATTAAAATAAATTAAATAATCAACTGATCATAACTCAGATGCGTTTTAATAATAGTAGGGTTAGATTTTTTTTTTTTTTTTGAAAAAAACCAAATATTAGACTATTAGTTGGGAACTCAACTTGGCAACTAGGGCTTTTTTACTGAAAATGCTGTGCTTGGCCATGTGGTGGGTAAGGCTGAAGCAATGAGCTCCACCAGACTAGAAAGGATTTTTTATGGGTTTGATGCCATGCCACCAAACCAGTCCTATCCCTTCTCCTTCTCCTTCTCCATCTCTTTCCTTTGCCAATCTCACTTTTTGTAAGTTGACAAAAGGAGAAATTGTTGTTACACAGAAATAAGTACAAATAAAAAAGCAAGTTAGCTCTAGCTTACATTTCTGGCTTTTCCTGATTGAGAAGGCCGTTTTTTGTTTTGTTGCTTCCATCTCTCCACGTCTTGCTCTTATGTTTTGTTTCTTGAAGGAAAATTCCTTATTCGTTGCGCTGTAATTATTATCACTTCTAGAATATTGTCATTTTAGGAATGGTGTTTGGAGTAAGTTAAAGAGATAGAAAATCTTATGGGTAGTAGGTCGTTGGTTTTCAAGGGTTATTTGGATTGAAACCATAGTTAGATATTTTTGAACTTTTTAATTATAATCACCATTTGGATACGTTAACCATATCATGCCTGCAAACTGTTATACTCTAGATGCGTCCATGTGCGGCATTTAGAGTATATGGACATGTAATGGCATGTTTGATTACTCAGATTATCTAAAATTTTATTGATATGGAAATTGACTTAATATTTATTACTCAAATCAATATGAATACAGATATTGAAGTATATTTATAATTCTTTGAATATAGATAAAAATATAACATTAATTTTTTACCCATTGTCATCCTTAATAGCAATAACTTCTTGTATAATATATAGCAGTTCCAGCAACAATTTGCAGAATCAACTTCCATTTGCATCACAAAAGATCAACACAATGCACTAATTGCTTGTGGAGGCTCTAAATGCTTCATCTCTATATAAATTTTGACATAGTAAAACTGACTAAAAAAGAAATATACCCATGCAATATTTCATGCTATCTTTTGGATAAAAATTTCGTGAGGGAGAAAGCATTTATAGTAATATAAATTCTAGTGTTTTAAGTCTTATATTCAACATAAAATAACACTGGTGTGTATTTTTTGTGAGCATAAGGCTAGGTTAAAACGATAACACTTTAAACCAAATTTTAGAAAAGTCCAAAGTTGAATATTGGGCGTTGATAGTGTACAATATTATCGTAATTAATGATCAGAATTATTATGTATACTATTTTAATGGTCAGAATGGATACAGAAAATGTACAAGAGTACTCATAAATTTATCATTTGACTTGAAAAAAAAATCAAATTATTAGCTGGATACATAAATATCAGTGAACTCGCAAAATAAAGTAATTTCTATGTTTTAATATATTGAAATTTTTTAAAAGGGAAAGGATTAACATGACTTATCATATTAAAAGAATTTCTATCACTTATTTTAAATGAACGATTGAAATTTAATTCTCGTACGTGACTGCTTATTTTTCAAAAATTTATAAGCACATAGGGTAATATTTCAAGCAATATTTTGACAAATAGGTCAAAATTAAAAATCAATCATTTAACTCTAGTTAAAATTAAAATCAAATTGATCAAATTAGAAAAATTGAAAAAAATTAATAAATTATATTAATTTGACTAACTAAAAATATATTATTTTGAGTGAAAATTTTCTTAAAATCCAGAAAATTTTAATTTTTTTTATTGAATTTTAAAGATTGTAGGTATTCTTAATTTGTATAAATAATTATACTTTTCTTATTTTTTAAAAAATATGTTTATTTTCAAATATGATATTTTATAAATTAAATTAGACTGATTTGATTGATGATACTATAATTGACTATGAAACTAATTCAACAACCAAATCGGTTTTAGTAAATTTGAAAGTTATTTTTTACTATCACACCTTAATATTTGTATGTGGCTTAATTTTTTAAAAAAACATGTTCAAAAATTTTACAGTAAATTCTAAAGTAACACTAGACATAAGCATAATATCCAAGATTTTGCTCCATGGAAATTTATATATTTCCTTTTTAAGTTAGGAAAAAAAATGGCAGGTCCATTATATCCCAATTTCAACTTTGTTCCAAAATGAATAATTCATCAGCCATATAATTGATAGTACAATTTACGCGAAGCAATGGTCCAATTGATGAAAGATTTTGAGAAATCAATCAATCAAATCATATAATATATACAACTTTATTATTTTGTTTTGATATAAAGTTTGCGAAAAGCAACAAATGGCTATTTCTCCTCCACACAAAAACTGAAAAAAGCAATGGTTGTGTATTAACCGGACCAACCGGCCGGCCCAATCATGAACCGGCCCACTCTCTCTCTCTTTCTCTATCTCTCTGCCAAATTGATTGATGGAGATCTTGGGAAGATCTTGAAACAACTTTGTCATCTTTTTACACAAAAATCCCACAAAAACAAATATTATTTCTATATTTTTTATTAATAATATTATATTATATTGGGAGTGAATTATTTCCCATTTATGGGAAGTACACATGATGAGCCATCTCAAGCAAGTATCCACTACTTTTGACGTGAGTTCTTATAAAGTAACTTGTGCTCCAACTTCATAATTTTATTTTGTTTTACTTTATTTACCCTTTGTGCACTCACTTAATTTTCCTTTTCTAGCAAAAACAGTTAACAACATTCAACAACGGTTATGTGACGTTTAAGTGATTATTATTTTCTTTTAAAAGAAGAAGGCATTCAAAATTATTTATTTGATATTTTTTACTTTCAACTTTGAAATTTATTTTAAACTAATATCCCTATTGTTTCAAACTTGGCATTGATCTTTTTATAAACATACAAAATTTTCCCTAAAAAGAGAACATACAAAATATAAAAAAATTAAGGACTAAACTTAACATAAAATTTCATCTCCATATTAAAGAAAAAAAAAGAATTTAACTTTTAATGTAATATATTTAGAGTGATAATTTTTTACATAAGATCTATAATGATATTAAGTCAAAATAGTCTAAATTTTTTAAATCAAACTCGATTTAATCTTAAATCAACTTAAAAATGAAAGTAATATTAATTTCTATATTACTAACGAAAAAATACAAAAGCAAAAAAATGCCAAAGTGAAGGAATTTAAAGAATAAGAGATGGACAAAGTATGGATGTTATTTTTATTTCACCTTATAACTTTTTAACTTTTTGTATAAAGGATATTATATTAGAGGGGAAAAAAGGGAAAAAAATGTAAAAATAGATTTAGGAAAAGAGTTGAAAAGGCTAATTTAGAAGTGTGTCTAAAATTAGTGCACAATAAAAGGAGGAAAAAAAAATAGGAAAAAAAAGCATGAAAAAGAATTTAGGTTGGGAATAGGTTAAGAATACTAAAGAGGTGGACCAAGGGAAATGGGAAGAAGTGGGCCTTGGGCTTCCATAATGCAATACAGAAATAGACAGAAACAGACCCAGCAGTGGGTAATAAGAGTATACTGTTTCCAGTTGAGGAAAACAAAGCTCTCTAACCACACCCTCGTCCCACTTCCATTATGGGAAGTTTTGTTTCTAGCAATGCAAAATAAACACTGATATTATGCATTTTCTGAAAGATTTGATTGATTGATAGATAGACAGATGGATGGATGGGATTTTTGCGAGTTTTTTTTGGGTTCGGTTGGGAATTTTTGCCCTATCATTTTTTATTTTTCTTCTTTTCATGAATGTTTTAAATAATAATAATTTTTTGGGTGGGCCCACATCTTTCGAACAATCATCTTGATGGGTTTTGTTTTTGTTTATTATAACATCAATTTTTTTAAAAAGAAAAAAAGAAAATTAATTGTTTATAGTGTTGGTGATGTCAAGCATGATGTTATCTCTTAGTCTACGAATCTACCAATCAATCTATCCTATATGGATGGGTTGAGTTGGCTTCAGCATTTATACAAGTCATCAGATTTTAGACTTAGCCCCTCAGCTCTCGTGTGTACCCCACGCTCCCATAGGTTAAAAAGAAAACAGGGACTTGGCCCTTTTTTTTTTTTTTTTTTTCTATCTTTCTAGTTATCAATTACTAAAACAGTGATGACAAATTCATGATTTTATTATTTTTTATTTGATCTATTTTTCATTTTATAAATATAAATTTATTTTTATTTTTATATATTAATATTTTTAAATTTTAATCAGAATTTTATTTGCTTATTTATGAATATCTTCATCTTATATTGATATTATTATTATTATTATGAGTTTGATTTGTAATATTATCGTTGAAAAGATTGAAAATATTATTATTATTATGAGATTGATTTGTAATATTATCGTTGAAAAGATTGAAAAGATCCGTCTAAGTTTATAACGGTTTCACTATATTTATTTAAAAATAAAAATACTAAATTATGACTTAACATAGTCATCAAGTGGAAAAATATTTTCACTATTATACTAAATTTAATGTTCTGTCAATATAAATATACATCTATAAAAAAAAAAAATTTTAATCAAATTCGATATAGTTAATGATAATATAATTTATTATGAATATAAGTTTTATGAATGAGAATTATTTTATTATATTTTAAAAAAATCAATTTGAAGTTTTATTCTGCCACTAATTAGGCTTTAATACCCACCCTTAAAAAAAAGGCTATATTTTGTATGTATGTATGAATGTTAAATTTTCACATATACCAATGCATTTGCATTTCACATTTAACATTTTCCTCTTGTCTCTAGTTTGTGATTCTACAAAAAGTTTGGTGGCATGATTCACACACACATGCATGCGGTGGAGCATCAATCTATCATTCTTTCCTTCATTTGTTTTTTTGTTGCAGATTTAAAATGTGCACATTTACTTTTATTAACAGGACACAAATGATGGGTCCAACTTCTCAGTCAAGTAAATATAACTTGATTTTAATTCAATAATTTATACTTTTTTTTGTAATTTTTTTTTTTTTTGAATCTCTCGTAATTTTGATTAAAAAATAAAAAATTTACCCAACCAAGTCAGTCACTCAAAATTATAGAAAAAGCATTCAAACTGACGAGTAAGTAAATCAAAAGCAGCCTAGCACGTTTACATATAACTATGTTTTAAAAATAAGACCGGACTGATAAATTGGACCAATGATCAGTTTAATTTTAAAGATAATTTTCATATTTTAAGTATTATAAATATATTTATATATTTTAATATTTTTTTAACTTTTTAAAATTATTTTAATAATATTTTTTAAATTTATTTATTATTAAATCGATTGAATCAGATCGATCAAATTGATTAATTAGTAAACCAATGAGCTGATCGATTCAACGATTAGTATTCTTTTAAAAACATTGTGTACATCAGGACTTACAGAAATCTTTGCTTCACCATAAATGCAATATAAAGGATGGAAGTCCTTTAACATTTGATTTTGTGGAGAGTATGGATTATGAATAAATTAAATTAATAGTATATTTGATTTTAATCTTAAATATTTTTTATTATTTGAATTGATAAATTAACTAAATTAATCTAAGCAATTATACTTTCTCTCTCTATATGTGTATTTTTGTGTGTGTGTGTATATATATATATATTAAAAATCAGGATATATTTTGTTTTATTTTGGCTAAGTTTTTTTAAATAATTAAATTGTATTGAACTAAATTAAATCAACTTAAATAAAATTGAAATCTAAACTAGATTGGATCAAAATTTAAAATATCCAAACTGTAATCATACTGAAATTTATAAGAATCGAATTTGATTATAGATATTTTTAAATAATTGGTTTAAAATTTTACTCAATCACCTTTAGTGAAGATCAAAAACTGAATTAAACTAAATGAAACTAATATTATTATAAGAATATGATAAATTAAATTGTAATTAAATTTTTTAAAAAATAATACATCATTAATTTTTATATATTTTATTTATACGTAATAAATTTTATCACAATAATTGAATTAATATGAGATATAATTATTTAAAAATATTTGAAAAGGATAATATTTTAATTATTCAAAGATATATGATCCATATGGATCATGAAAATTTTATCTTTCCATTAAATGTCATTTGAAAGTTAAATTTCATTAGGATATAAAAATTTTATTATCATTTACTTTATGTTTGTAAATTTTTGTATTTATAAAAATATAAATATTATTAAATTAAAATTTTTGTAAAAATATTAAAGGTGAGATTGTTTGTCATTACATTTGATTCAAGTTTTAAGTTAAAAGTACTGGTCTTATTTTTTATATTTATGAATTAGTTTAATGTTCTATGAAATTAAAATAATGCAAAATCTAATATCTTAATATTTATACTTTTTTTTTTTAAGGAAAGAATAAGGAAGAGAAAGAGAATAAGTGACTGCATATCACTTATTCATAACTTCTATGTTCAAATGGCTCCTAATTAGCTTTCTGATAAACTAATATTGCCAAAAAGAATATTTTTATTCATTAACTTTAAATTCATATATATTTGCATAACAAAATTTTATTTATGAACAATCCTATTATAAATTTTAAATTCAGTAATAATAGGTAACATTAAGCTAGTTTTTGTATAACTCAAAAATCGTTTGTCAATATATCAATAAAAAAATATCATTGATTGTGCCTACAGCAGCAAGATTATTCAAGTTATTTGTTATTGACTCAAGTTTGATTTATTAAAAAGTTGGTTCGAACTTGCTTATTAATTAAATAAATCAAATTTAAGCATAAATTTGTAGTTTTATTTTTTATTATTATTTCTAAAAAGTTCAACATTTATGAACAATCTCAAATACTTCTAAACTTGATTTAGAAGCTTGTTAACAATTCAAAATGAATTTTAATAAAATTATTTTTAATAAAAATATTATTTAAAATAATTTATTTTATGAAAAAATTACATTATAAATATATATTAAATATGAATTAAATTTATAAAATTAAGATTAGTACATATTATTAAATATAACTGTAATTATAGAATAAAATTGATAATCAAATTATGCAATTTTTATGAGTTGTTTCAAACTCAAACAAAGAAAGTTTAAATAATAATATTTTATTTTATTTTAAAATCGAGTTTGAAATAAAATAAGCAAATTAAATTTGAATATTATTAGTGCACTTTACTCAACCCAATTACAATTCTAATTACTTGTCACAATTTTCTTTTTAACTAATTCCCTATCTACTACCCAGCATGGGACATATTATACATAAACCAATCTTTTCCAATAAAAATACAAGGAGAAAGTACAAAATTTTAATTTATAGTTTTTATTTTTTACAAATATGGTTTCATGATTTATTTAGTGGCAAAACTCTACCTTATAATATAACGATGTTTGCAAAGTAATATTATATTTGTAAGTTCATTACATCCATCTGACTTAATATCAAATTTTATATATAATTCCAAGTAATTATATATGAATATATAATTTATTTTTTTACTTTCTATATATATTTGAATAAATTATGTTTCTAACATTGTAAAATTAGTTCAAGTCTATACAAAAAGTAAATAAAAAATATAAATAAATTTTATATTTAGAGTGACGAAATTTTATATTCAAATTTTAGATACATAATTAATTAAAATAATATATAAAATCTGATATCAAATTAAATAGATGTAATAAAGTTATGTATCTAATGTTATTTTGAAAACAAAATTATACTAAAAAATAAAATTTTGCTAATAAATAAATTATGTGACCATATTTACTAAAAAGAAAAATCATATGAAAAAATTTTATATTTTTCCCAATATACAAAAAAAATAAAATTTTATACATTATTACATGGTACGCGGTTGGAGCAATATTTATGGTACCAGTGAAAAGGAAGCTTGCAGATCCAATTTATTATGCACAATATGTGTTCTCTTCATCGAATAATATTCCATCTCGTCTTCGAATCAACCTTCTGAAGGGAATAATATAAATTTTTAGTTTCAAGTGAATATTGTGTTACTAATTGATGTACACAAATTATCACCATAAGACTAAATTAACTTATTATCATACATAATAAATGATTGTTTGGATAATTTAATATGTTGACAACATTATGTATTATTATCATTTTTTTTTGTCCATATATGTATTGTAATTATTTAGATTCTTATAATTCAAATCATCTATAAGATCTATTTTTAATTTTTATAAAAGAAATTTTAATTTGTGAGCTTGCAATTCTTGTTTGTGATTATCTCAAACTAATATGGTTCAAATAATAAATCAAATAACTCTATAATAGGCATGATAGTTTCTAACTCTGCTCCAAACTCCATTGACTTAAAAAAAAAAAAATTAAAACAGTTCAAACTTGAAATAATCAAAAATATTTTTGAATAAAAATTGATTTGATTTATTGATCCAGTCAAATTGATTCAACTCTAATTGATTCAAAATAATTTAAATTCGATTTAACTTAATAATTAAAATATTTATTTCAAAAATTTTTACTAAAATATTAAAATTATTATTTCAAAATAATATTTTTTATTTAAAAATTAAATGTATGAATGATATTATCAATTTTAAAATCTAAAAATAACATGAATCTCTCTATGAATTTTAATTTAATGAGCCTTTATAGTAATTTAAAATAACTCAATTCAAATAAGATATTATATAATTTGACTTGTTTGCTATCACTATTCCATTAGTATTTTTTCCCCTTCTGTTATGGGTAATTAATACCTTTAGTTGCATTTATTCACCGAATTTTTATGAAAAAATGATCTTAGAAATATTGAATTTTTGTTCTTTTATTTTACATGAAAATATCTTTCTTTTGTAAAGCTTAATATGGTGGATTTTCACTCTTAATTTTTTTTTGATTTTGATCATAATTATAAATTGCTTTAAAAAATAATATAATGTCTTTACTTAATGTAATACTTATATTTATCTTGAACTGGCTAATATAAAATAAAATAAAAAAATTAGTTATATATGTTGATTTTCTTAATTTTGAATAATATTCTATATTTCAAAATAATTTAATTATTATGATTATTTTATTATACAATACTCATATATTTCATGTATTATTTTTTGAGATGGAATAGTTATCAATATATATAAAAAAATTAAAACTTACAATCCATAATAAATTATATTGGTATCAAGATTTTTATTCAAAAAGTGAGTCTTCTTTTATAAAAACATAATTATGTTGATAGAGGATTGAATTTTGGTATAATAGTGAAAAACACGTTTCATTTTGTAATAAGTCACAACTTTGACATTTTTATCTTCAAATGAGTTTAACTAAATTACTATAGAAAATAGACCAATCCCTTCAATAACATAATAAATCAATCTCATAAGATGATGATAATGACCTTTACATAATAGTGATCACACTTTTATGAATTAAAAAATAAAAACTTTCATTAGAGTTATAAAAAAAGTAAAATCATAAAAATTTATAAAAATACAGATTAATATTATTAAAATAAAAGTAGATGAAGTAGTAAAAAAAATAATAAAATTATGGACCATGATTGACGTTTTAGCATATGATAACCTAAGGAATGAGTAAAAAAAAAAAACAACTAAGAGAAAAGATAAAAAGAGAAAATGGCCGCAGTTAACGTGAAGGTTTCACATGATTTATATATTTCATGTATTATGAATTGATTAAATGAGATGTATCTGTATTAGAGATATTATAGTAATTAATTGACTTAATTTCTACATTTTAGGGATATCATAGTAATTAGATGACCTTTTTTTCTTTTGGAATGAATTAGATGACGTGTTTTACATTTTCATGCATGGTTCAAACGCAATGATATACATTTCAATAAATTTTTTTTGTAACAATAATTATAATAATTTTACATTATCGAACTCAATTTTATAGAAATCTATTTTCTTTGAGAAATGTAGACTAACAATTTTACCACCGTTATCCATGCTTTATTCATAATGAGTGTTGGGATGGGGTGGGGTGGAAAAATATTAGGGTTAGCTCATTTTTAGCAACATTCCTTATTTCACTTTATGTTATAAATAATTTAACTTTTATTTTAATTTATCTAAAAAACTATGCATATTTCTATAATACTCTTTATTTCAGTTTTATTTTATTTTTTATTAATAAAATTATAATTTGTTTACATAAAAATATAAGAAAGGGAAAAAATATCTAAAGAAAGAATCCATTATATGAGGAGAGAAAATAACTCTCCAAGAATTTTTAAGAAGCTAACAAAGAGAGGCTATTGGATGCATGGGCGAGCAAAAATCATATCAGGCTGAAAAAACGATTGAATCGATTTAATTCAACGGTCTGGATCAATTTTAATTTTAAAATATTTTGATTTTTGGTTCAGTTTTTTATAAGAAAAAATTGAATAAATAAAAATTATTAATAAATCAAATCAATTTGAATCGAACCAAATTTAAATACATGTAATTTATCAACTGAAATTTTATAGATTCGATTAGGTTTGGTTTGTATGTCTGTGAAATTTAGTTCAATTAATTCAGTTTATTTAACTTTTTCAAAAATTTTATTTCAGCTCGATTTGTAAAATATAAAATTCAGTTTGACTGATTTTAGTCAAAACCGAACCAAATAAATGGAATTGATCGGTTTGCTCGCTCCTAATTGTGTGCATGTTTCATGCATCTCCCTCTCTAATTTGATTAGACGTAAACACGGATCCTGTATATACAAAATCAAATTAATTAATTGCATTGAAAAATAATTGAATCGAACGAATCAAATTAAAATAATAATTCAAAACATTATCAATTATTAATTTTTATCCTTCCGAATAACCGAACTGATCCGAACTGTTATCTATAATTGGTGTGTATATATATACAAACTATTTTTTTGTAAATTTAATTTTTAAATACATATGCATATATGTATTTATTTTTACATACATATGTGTATATATGTAGAAATTTTATTTTTTTTTCTCTCTTTATATATATATATATAATTTTTAAAAAAAGATTCGAAATATCTAAATACTCGAATTGAGCCAAAATAATCCATTAATCCCAATATATCTGAACTAAAGTGAATCAAAAATCAATTCAATTTAGAATAAATATTTTTTTATTCCAATATAATACCGATTTTTTTATTTTTCAAATAATAAATTTTCAGTGTAATTCTAAATAATTTCAAATAATCTACTCAAAACTGGACCAATCACCTCAAATTTTGACTAAACAGGCCATTTTAATGAGCCTGTTGGGGATGCTTCTAGGATAGATGCGAGTGTGTGGTATCCACATTTTTATTTTCATAATATTATAATCAATATATATATATATATATATATATATTAAAAATTATATAAACATTTATTTAAATTTTTTTCAATTTATATATCATTATTTGAGTGAAACAATTAATGTTGAGTAATAAATGTTATATCTAAAATAAAAATATTATTAGATGTCTGAACTTTTAAGTTATAATGTAAAATATATATTACTCAATTCATATAAAGATCAGAATAGAATAACAAGATAAGAGAGTTGATATCATCACGATCCCTGTATCCTGGACCAGCAGGACTTCTTCATTAGATTTGTGTCCAGAAAAGAGATATTGTTATTGTTTATTTCAAATAGAAATATTGAGTTATAAATCAACAATCAAACACTCCTTGTAATATTATATAAGAAATATTACAATTAAAACTTTTCATTTCGTTCACCAAATTTTTATGGTAAGATGATTAAGAAATATTTTAATTTTGCTATTTAGTTTGTATGAAAATGTTTGATTTTTTAAAAGCTTAATCTAGTGGATTTTACTCTTTATCGTTTCATCTTTCTCACGATTATAGAATTATTTTAATAATAAAAATAATGTCTTTACTTAATGTAATATTTATATTTATCTTAAACTACATAATACAAAATAAAGTAATAAAAACTTATATAAGTTGATTTTCTTATTTTGAATACTTTTGTAAGAAAAAATATGAATCTTCATTCAAATACTAAAAATTTAAAATCTTTGTATTTAAAATGATCTGCAAATTTTTGATTGGGTTATATTAAATTCGAGTCAATTTGATAGATCAAATCAATATTGATCTGAATGGATCAATCTGTGATATGATTCAATTGATTTGGTAATAATATAAAGAGAAAAGATAAAATTTATTATTAAATATATAAGATATAATAATTAAAGTAAAAAATAAAGAAATTTATTTTTTAAACTGATTAGATTGTTTAACAAAATTCAAATTTCAATTCAACTTTAATTTTATTTTTTATTTTTATTTAAAATATATTGATATTTTTATTTTTTAATAAACTTGCTTTTTATTTTATTGTGTCTTTTCATATTCCTAAATTATAATTTATTATTTATTATGATATATTATTTTATAAGAATAAAGTTATTTATTATGATAATATAATTTCACCATGATTTCTTAAATAATTTAATATAATGACAAAAATATTATTGTGATAATATTTTTTTCTGATATATAATTTGATAGGCATAAGAAATTTGATATCAAGATATTGTCACACAATATTATGAGGAAAGAATTAATATTATAATTTATTTTATATTATTGTGATATATGGTTTGAATATAATTCTATAAGAACTTAATTGAATTACTTGTTTTCATTATATATAATTATTTATTTAAAAAATAAATATATTTAATTTATTATACATTTAAATGAAAATAAAAAATTTTAATTAATTTATGTATATGTAAAATCTATATAATTAAAAATAATTTTTTTAAAATGTTATTTTTCTTAATAAATATGAGAAATATTGTATAAATAATAGAAAAATAAATAGGCATTTAATTTTTAAAAAAAATTAAATAACAAATGATCTAGACCAACCCAATCCAAAATATTATTTTAAAATGAAATCTTTTTTGTATGCAAATTTGATAGGTAATTCAAATCTACCCAAAATTTGAGTGATCCAAACTCAAACCCGACCAAAAAATACATCAACCTGAAAAGTGTCTCAACCTAAAAATAACTTGACTCAAAATGATTTGATCCATTTGCCCCTTTCAAACTTAATGGTTAATTTGATAACATTTTTCATAGTTAATTTGATCATATATAGGCTCTTATACCTTTTGCGTGAGTTCAATTGAAAAAAAAAAAAAAAAAGAAGATATTTACTAAAAATACCCAAAATTTTATATTGAAAGAACTTGAATATCACATAAAGAGATTTATCGATACTTCCACGAAGGATGGCTCACACTCTCATAAAAAAATAATAAAAAATCTATCAAAATTAAAAATACAAAATCAACAAAATCTAATATGCATATATGGAAATTATAATAACAAAAAGAAAAATAAAACTCACAAACAAAGTAAGAAAAATAAAATAAATTATAAATAATCTAAAATTGCGGATCAAATAATAAATCAAAGAAATTTACTTATTTTCCTTCAAAAATTTAAAAATACCCAAAAAACTAATAAACAGATAAAATCTACTAAAAAACTAGCAGATCTAATAGTGAGAGAGTTACCACCAGAGTCATTATTCATAATTCATATATTATGACTTAGCTAAATGAGATATATTATAATAATCAAATGACTTGTTTTATACTTTAAAGATATTATAGTAATTAAATGACTTGTTTTCTACATTTCCATGCATTGCTCAAACACAGTAATATACATTTCAAGTAAAATTTTTGTAAAAAATATTATAAAATAATCTCTCTCTCCCTCTCTCTTTCTCTCTCTATATATATGGAGGTAAAATTTTTGAATCAACTAAAATATATTTGATTTAAAGATTAATTTGGATAAATAAAAGTTAATAAATAATTTTTTTTGAATAGGAGAAATAGTGTGCGACAATCAAAGTATTTAAAATACTATAGGATTCAAATTAACAATTAAAGTATTTAAAGGTTAATTTAAGTAAAAAAATTATAACTAGATTTTTTTAGGTGATTCACATAGAATGAAATTCAACAAACTTTTTAGAGGTCTAATTGTGTTACAATATAATAATTATAAATAATCAAAAGGTAAATATTTAAATATAATATACTTCTCACAAAGAGTGCTATTTCATTTTATACATTTAATTAATTTTTGAATTAACTAAAATATCTTTAATTTAAAGATTAAATTAGATTAAAAAATTATAATTAGATTTTATTTAGGTGATTTACATAATACAACAAACTTTTTAAATACTTAAATAAATGTAAAGATAGAATACTAATAAGAAAATATTTAATTTTGAATAGATTTAAATAATATATACTTAATAGTATAATTGTAAAAATAAAAATTAATACACAATTTTATGTGCAAAGCATGTAATAAAATAACTATATATGTATATAAAATAGTCAAAATAAACTAACAATATATGTATATAAAATAGTCAAAATAAACAGAAAGTTCACAAATTTTATTTGATGCATTATCCCAAATTAACTTTTAATCATTTATTTTATTTTTAAAAATTTAAAATTTTTTATGAAAATGGACATAATTACTAATACTAAAAGCAGCCATCACTAACTTTTAATCATCAATGAATACGACTCTATTCGTTTTCATTTTTCACCAAATATTGCTAGGCTTGATAAGACTTCAATTATTACCTTTTTATGCTCCGAGGACAATAGGATCAAATGCCATATGCTAACCAGATATTGGAATCATTTCAAGTGTAGATTTTCTTCTTCTAATCATCTTTTTTTCTTTTTTTTTTTCACTCTCACTTTCTTTCTCTCTCTCTCTCTCTCTCTCTCTCTCTCTTTTTTTTTTCACATCTTCATAATGCCCTCCACTTGGAGTAATATTATCAACTTAAATTTATATTTATTATTAAATAAATTATGACACATTTAATTAATAAATTTAATATCAAATATTGTATAATTAATTTTAATTTATATATATCATATATTTTTATTTGAATAAATAAAATAAAACATTTCATATATGAAATATATTTTTTAAAATAATTTATTTTAAAAAAATATTTGATACTTTTTTATTTTAAAAAATTTCAATTATATAAAATTTATATTTATAATTTTGTGTAACTAAAAGATTTGTATAAATTCATGAACTAATAATTTTATTTAATTTTCTAAATTTTGAATATTTTGTATAAATTCATGAATTAATAATTTTATTTAATTTTCTAAATTTTGAATATTTCTAATTCATAAGTAAATTAAAATTAAATTTTCATATATTTATTAAAATATGTATATATATCACATTGAAAAAAAAAAGTTACATGTTCTGTGAAGATACATTTTAAAACTTATTTTTTAAAAAAATAATTTGAATAAATATATGTAACAACCATTTTCATTACAAAACTCATAGCATTCATGTTCAAAATACATATGCATAAAGGTTTTATTCATCATACATACACACTCGAACATGTATTTAATGTACATATATGTTAACTAATATCAAAACTAGTGACCATAATGAGTTCCTATCTAAATGTATGTACATGACACAAAGAGAGAGATAGTTGAAATTCAGCCGACAATTTGTGATTCATGTGTCTTTATGCAATACTTTATGCACCTAAGAATCCAATCGTATGCCTCAGTATCTAAAAAAAAAATTTGTGATTTGGTGAGTCGTGACTCAATGAATAAAAACAATAGTTAGATTCTTATGGCACAATCAACATAAGAATATTATCATGATTCATTACAAGTATAACAATTGACTATGCAAGTGCAAGTGCAATAAATTTATTTTTGCGTCGTGACTTTGTAAGGCAAACACTGCTTTCGAGAATTCATGTGATTCAAGTGACATTTGATTTTGTTAGCCAACATATAATAAGTGAACCATTTGATCCATAACATGTGCCAATGGGAAGTCGGTCAAGTGATTTGCAAGTGTTTGACAAGCCGGTCACAACATCTTTTTAGTTCCATATGTAAGTGTTCATAACAATGATATATCAAGTAATCATTAAGACTATATAATTCTTCCTTGACTTGTATTCATATGTAAAAGGTAACAATTCAATCACATATACATGTAATAAGACATAATCACATCATAAAATTATCACACATATACACATTATAATCTAATTATTGTTTTTACTCACCTTTTGATGTAACCAACTTTTACGGTAGGTTTTGTTCTCTTTTTAGGGATTCCTCAAAGTGTTGATATCATAAATTTTGATAGATGCATGGTTATAAGTATGCCAAAATGATTATGAATGCTTGGTATGCACCTATGACATGATCCATGCAACTGGACCTAGTGTTTATGCATGTTTTTCCTTATATGGCAGTCTGCGCTTGCTACACTCTCACAATAATAATTCTAGATATACTTATCCCAATGACTTGATTTTTTTTTTCAACTAAACTAGACATATAATGATACAACATATTCAAATTTTAGGCCAATATAAGACACACACAAAATGGGGTGAATTTTTGAATTTTGCTTTGTTTTAATGTCATCTCAGTCTAAGTAGGTCTTACATTTTTTGGTATATCTCAAATTGTTCAAATCAAATTAGAAAACTGATTTACCAAAAGTTACGCAACACATAAAGGAAAATTGTTCATGTTTTACTCAATGTCTAATTCATTCTATAAAATCACCACAACAAATGACCAATCTCAAGGTGAACAAATTTTCAATATGGTGATAATCATTCATAATGAAGAGGTAATATCTCAACAGGCATACAAAATTTGGCAACAGTATTTTACAGTCATGTAAATAATATATAAATATACAACTTTCAAGTTTAACACATCACCAAATTCATAATCTATGGCTATCAAATTCTTGGAAAATATAATTAAAATACAGGTGAGGTTTCATCTGAGTACAGGGTCAGTCATAATCAATGAGTCATATTTCTTTCCATACAATAAATCAATCCAAACTACTTTACAGGTGTGTTTAGAGGGGATATAACCCTACAAATTTCATGTTTTACACTTTGTCAAAATCAGAACATAAGGCCATCAAAATATAAACAAATAAAAAGACTGAGGTGATTTCGGTTGGTTGTGAACCAACCTTAATGAAGGAGCCATAACTCATTACACATACCAAATCAAGCAAAACTGTTTCATATGCATTTAGATGAGGCATAAAACTGCAACTTTAATATTTTGTACTTTCTCTAATTCCTCTACTAGGATTACGAAATCATGGGTACAAAATTATGCTCTAACAACAAAATCAACACAATCAACTATTATTCTTTTGAATTTCAACTTACATCCAAGAGTTCTACCTTAAATACTCCATAATTCTCACTAACCATGCATAATTAACATATCATGAAGGGTTAATTTCATTTGAGAAGAAGATAAATTAATTTACTTATAGTCCCAGAACCAGAAAACCTTAGGCTTCCTCCTTAAGCAACTCACTCTTCTCCCTCTCCTCCTTCTTCTTCTTTCCTTTCTTTCTTCCTTAGCTCTCTCTTTCTTCTGTTGTACCTCACGTTTAAGCTCTGTATTTTGATAATAAAGGGTCAAAAATTCTACTTGTAAAGCTATTGTAACAAGACAAAATCATGGTGTTACATTTTTATTGGTTAGAAGTTCACTTTCCTCTTTTAGTCAATTTCTTCACTCCTTAAGCACCTTCATCCATCTTCTAATTCATAGTTGTTCCTTATACTTTAAAATAAGCTCTATAACACAATTATTTATGATGTTATAACATGTACACAACATAAGACAATTTGTCATGCAACTATACAAATGTCACATATATGTTCAAGTGTCCCAAATGCAATGGTGCATGTGTCATCGTCATGCTTATCAAACTCACATGTCTAAATGATCATTTATCCAATGCATAAGTTCATGTGGGATTTCAAATCATTTATGCAATGAATATGTTCATGTGATAATGCCAATAAATGTGGATGAGGATGTTACATTATATGCATTAAAATTGATTTAAAAGATAAAAAATTAAAATGGTGAATCTTAAAACTTTTAAAGAATTTTTTATTTTTCTTTTATTTTGACTATATGTATAAAAGTTTATTATAAAAATATTTAATGTTAAGTGCGAAAATATGACTCGTTAATTATAATGTTCAATTAATATTTTAGCAGTAAATGCTTAAAATTTTCATCTTAAGAAAACACAAAAACCTAAAATTTTCATAATAGTTAAAATATAAATTGTGTTGAATTAGAAAGAAAAATTGTATAAAATTTGGCTAGCTAATCACATCAATATTTCATTATATTTTATTGTATTTAGAGATGATTTTTTATTTGATAACATTAATAAAATTTTTCTTAAAAATTAAAATTTTAACAAAATCTAAAATAATTTGAAAAATTTCAAGTCACACAATCTTGTCATAAGCGCAACCCTTAATTTGTTCATATATGATATAAAAAAATGATATGATTGATTATAATTACTAAAAAAATTTAATACATGAAAGTAATATTTTTTTAAATTAAAATTATAAGTGGCTTGACTTTATTTCAAATTATTTCTATTTGACTAAGTAAGATTCAAAATTAATATCATATGAATATATCTGACCCAAGCCTTTGACGCTTTTAATTAAATTATTATTGATAGATAACAAAATAAATATAAATATATTTTCTGTATAAAGAAAAAAAATTTCACAATAATTAACATATAAACTTTGTTGAATTAGAATGAAAAATAATAAAAAAATTGACTAAATTAGCTAACTACATCAACTATTTTATTATATTTTATTGTACTTAAAGGTGATAATTTTTAATTTGTTAAAATTAATAAAAAATTCTCAAATTATTAAGAATTTTTAAAATTGAAATAATTTGAAAATATACAATTTCATTTATCTATTGATATGTTCAAACATGATATTAAAAACTATTATACGATTAATTTGAAAAGAAATAACTTTGATTGATTAAAATTATTATAAATATAATAAAATTATTTGAGAATTAAAATAAAATTATATTTTAAAATTAAAATTAAGAGTATCTTGACCTTTTTTAAAAAATTATTTATGTATCTTGATTTAATCTATATCCTAAAATGAAATCGCTCAAATTATTTGAATAAATAGGATTCACAATTGATTCAATTAGGATATATCTTACTTCACCTCTTTTGACATATTATTAAATCTCTTATAACTATCGATGCTCATCATTTTATTTTTTCATCTTTTAGAATCTTAGAATTTTTATTTTTTTATCATATAGTAATGGCAATTAAATTTAAATTAATTATAAAATATTTAACTTTTTATATTTATTATTAAATCATGTACAACACATTTAATCTTAAACATTAAATACTACTAAATATTAAAAATTGAACAATTAGCTTCAATTAATTTTATAAACTTCGCTATATAAATATTTTAAAATTTCAACTTTAATAAAAATAACTTTGTTAATATTAATTTATTTTAATTAAATTTGTAAGTCATTTTGAAATTATAATTCACATATGATATTTTATTTTAAAGTATATACAAAATAATTAGTGGATTTTCATTTTTAATTTGAATACTATTATTTTTAATATGAACTCAAAAAAGGGTATTTTCTTTAGTGATTATTATGTTATTAATAAATTATGCATGCATCAATCATAATATCTTTTGATGTCAGAAATAAAAAGGGTATTTTCTTTGGTGATTATCTTTAATATGTTATTAATAAATTATGCATGCATCAATCATAATATCTTTTGATGTAAGAAATATCTATTAATATTTGTATATAATTTATTCTAAAAATATTAAAATAATAGTAATGATTATTATTATTATCCACGTAGGACATGTTGGATTATTATTGGTGGATAAGAAAATAATTATATTCTCTTTATATAAAAGAAGGGGAAAGTAAAGAAGGAAATGAAGGTGATGGCAACGCGGAGAAGTGGGGCGAGTGAAGGGAGAAGAAAAGGGGTCATAAATACGAGGTAGAGCAAAGGAAGGGTATTGGGCTGTTACAGAACGAAAGAGGCAAATGTGGCCCGCTTCCCGTACTCTTGGATTGGACTTTTCTGGAAAGAATTTCCCTTTCCTAACATTATTCCCATTTCCTTTTCTGAAGCCAATGCCCTCTTCTCTATCTAGCTTCACTGTAAAATTCTTCTATCTTCCCAAGAACACCCCTTCCCCTTTGCATAATTCCCCATATCACCCCGGCCCCCCTCTTATTTACTGCTTCTGCCCCCCCATGTCCGTGTCATGCTTGATTATGGCAAAAACCAAACAAGGTTGAAAAGAACTTGTCATATGGCCGTTCCCCTCCCTTCTCTTTTTGCAGAGGTTAAAAAAAATAAAATAAAATCAAACTACTAATACGAGAGGAGAAGAAGAGGACTTGTGGGTCGTGACGTGAACGATAATTAGTAGCTAACTCAGAAATAGCTCATCTTTTGAGTTTTTGTGCTGTCTATTTCCATTAGTGGGTAATATGGAGATAGAGCAAACAGTATTAGTATATAGTTAGAGAGAGAACGAGGATGCTTTTCGATTTGGTTAACGTGGGAAAGTTGAGTAAGAAAGAGACGCCTCTCTGTCTCTCCCACTATTTCCTTCTCGTTTGCCCGATAATCTCATGCTTGCTTTAAACCCGCCAAGCACCAATAAGAAACCCAAGAAACGTTGGTGTATTAGTAGACCCTTTATAATTCTGAATAGGATTGATTACATAATTTTTGAGACTATTAAAGTATCAATAAACTTAATTGACAGTTCATTGGTTTTGATTTTATTGAATATGATTTTAATATTATTTATCTGAAAATTATACATATCTTTTAAATTAAAAATGAAATAATAACAGTAATAAATTTCACAATTGGGCCAAATAAATTAAAAAAAATACATAAGGAGCAAGTTGTTAGAAAGAGAAACAAGAGAGAGAGTATTACGGTGGGTGAGGATGCTTTCGGCTAAGGAAAGCTCAAAATGGCCTCGTCTATGCTGTATTGGTCAGTTAGGGATACAAGATCTTGAAACATCTCCCCTACCACCTTTTTGCAACTCTCTCTCTCTTTCTCTATATCTCTGTGTGTCTCTTACAACAACAGTCGTAGGTTTCTTCCTTTTCTTTTCTCTCGTTTGAAGTCTAACAAACTCTACTTTGTGTTTGTCTTTTTTATGTGGTTGGTTCATCATTATAAACATTTTTCTTTTATTAACAAACAAAGATACTTTCTTTAGTTCCCTTGGCCTTGTCTTCCATGGCCACCCACCATCCTTAATTCTAGACTTCCATGTTAAGAGTGCTACGTTATCATTCGTCAACAATTATTTTTACCTAGTGTTCGCTCTTCCTTTCCCTCTTGGTTCCTTCTCCATTCCAGAAATGTGGGATTTGAATGACTCGCCTGATCGGAGACGGGATGATGAATCCGAAGGCTGCTCGTCGCTCAAAACTTCCATAGATGGCGACGATGATAAGGGAAAACGTGTCGGATCTGTGTCCAATTCCAGCTCTTCTGCCGTGGTAATCGAGGATGGATCCGAAGAAGAAAAAGAAGATGGTAGTGCTGAGAGAGCAAGAATCAAGAAACGTAGCAGTAAGATATTCGGATTTTCGGTCCCTCATGAAGATTCCATGGAGACTGACCCTGACCCACCCGTGACACGCCAGTTCTTCCCGGTTGAGGATCAAGCATCTGGTGCCAGTGGAGGTGGCCACGGTGGTGGAGCTGGGTTTCCTCGGGCTCACTGGGTTGGAGTCAAGTTTTGCCAATCGGAGACAATTGCTTCTACAAAATCTTTTGAGGTATCACAACCGTTAAAGAAGAGCCGGCGGGGACCCCGGTCGAGAAGCTCCCAGTATAGGGGTGTCACCTACTACCGGCGGACCGGCCGGTGGGAGTCTCATATATGGTTGGTGTTATGTTTTTACTGTATTTCACGTTTCCTCAAATACTCCCACAATTTTCTACTAATTAAAATCGCTTCCAAGGAATGAAAATTGTGAGAATATTAATGGGAACGGGAAATACTTTCCTTTTTACTCTTGAATGATCTTGTCTAGTTGATTATTTTCTTGGCCGATGAAGTTTTTTATGATCTGTGGTGGTGATGATGCAGGGACTGTGGGAAGCAAGTGTATTTAGGTACGAGTTCATTACGGTTATTATGTTTATTTATTACGTGGTAAAGATAATTGTTTTATGTTTGGTCATGGATTTGTTCAAATATTTTTGATATGGGTTTATTAAATGGTTTATCTTCTTTTCTTGGATATTCTAATATAGGTGGATTTGACACTGCACATGCAGCTGCACGGTAAGTTCTTGCTCCTTTCTTTACTAAAAACTGTAACATTTCTTTCCAGAGCAAATTAATGAGCTAAATTTCCAGTGGCAGAGATTGAAAAGTGGAAAACGCTTGTTTTCTTTTTCTTTTTTTTTTTTTTTAGCGCGTATGATAGGGCTGCTATCAAGTTTAGGGGAGTGGAGGCAGATATAAATTTTAGCATCGAAGATTATGAGGAAGACTTGAAACAGGTAAAAGAGGGAGGGAGAAAAAGAGGAGATAGAGAGGGTTACATGATGTTATTATCATTATTATTATTATTTTATCTTCAATAGTTTCACCTTATCTTCTACAGTCGATCCTTTTTATGTGCTCCTTTTTTCTTTTTTTATGATGCTATTGAAAAAAAAAAAAAAAGAAGAAGAAGAACGAGAACTAAAGATAAAGAAAGAAACACATGATTAACAAAGGGAAGATTCTTTGTGTGGTAACAGATGAGCAACCTTACTAAAGAAGAGTTTGTGCATGTACTTCGCCGACAAAGCACCGGTTTTCCTAGAGGAAGCTCTAAGTACAGAGGTGTGACCTTGCACAAATGTGGAAGATGGGAAGCAAGAATGGGCCAATTTTTAGGCAAAAAGTACAACTATTTCATTTCTTTGTTGTTATATTATACATGCTTACTACATATACTGAATTTCCTTTTTTTTAATCCCCCAGGTATGTGTATCTAGGCTTGTTTGATACTGAGATTGAGGCTGCAAGGTGTGTGCATGTGTGTTAGCTTATTATATATCTTAATGAATAATTAATCAATCAATTAATTAGTTCTTGTGTTGTTTGATTGAGTACTCTTTAATTAATTCATCAATACATTATGGTACTTCCTATATAGGGCTTATGACAAAGCTGCAATTAAGTGCAATGGTAAAGAGGCGGTCACCAATTTCGATCCCAGCATTTATGAAAATGAGCTCAACTCTTGTGGTAAGCACTCGTGGGTTCTGATTTTTTTACTTAATCAATCTTGCAGGGCATAGTCTTATGCTCATTAATTTCATTTGGTACATATTTGTAATGTTCAGAGTCTTCAGGTAATGCTGCAGATCTTCACAATCTTGATTTGAGTTTGGGCGATTCAGCATCAAAGCAAAACATTGTAGGATTTATTAATAATGATAAGCAAAAGCCTGGATTAGTGGATCAACAACAGCAGCATTCAGCATCATTGCCATTGGAAGCTGATTGGCGAAATCGTGGAACTCGGCCTAAGGTACTTTCGATTAAATTGATATATGGAACAGCATAACTTGGTTTAGTTTTTGCAGTCCTGATGGGGTTTTATTGATTCTTTACCAGGTTAACCTGTATAGAAGTAGTGAGAATGATGACCATGGAACAGAACGGTATTGTGAGGCAGAAACAATGCATCTTCTTAGCCAAACCCACATTCAATCTCCAGGAAATGAAGGACAAAGACATGGACACTTCAGGAGATCTGGAGATACTCAGGTGTTTCATGGTTTTGCACCAAATTATCATGTGGGTTTCTTCTTTTTTTTTTTTTTTTTTTTTTTTATGTACATATTAACAAATGTTCTTGAAGAGTTGCAATTTTTTTTAAACTTATTATTGTTACATATGTTGATACAGTTTCCAAGTAGCAGCAATGGAGGGAGAATTGGCAGTGACCTTTCACTATCTCCAAGCCACCAACAACACCAACAGCGACAATGGCAATCGGGACCTCCGCTCCCCCTTTCTCATAATCATGATTATCAGTTGGTTGCGAATGCTGCAGCATCATCAGGATTCCCACAGCAAATTAGGACTCCACAGAACTGGCTGCAGAAGAATGGGTTCCACTCAATCTTGAGACCCTCTTAACCCATATAATGAAGTAGCCATATTAATATTCTGTAATATCTCAGCGTTCACCACTATGTTTTTTTAATCAATTTGCCTCCCTACCACATATGTGAAGAACAAATAAGAGCATTACCAAGCATCCCAGTGAATCAAAATAGATCAAGGGCAAGGAAAAAAAATTGAAAGAAAAAAACCAAAGAGAGAGGAGAAATTCCTTAGTGTTTGGGAAATGTTGGGTCACCAGTCTAACGAACAAAGGGACTGGATCCTTCAACTAGTCACATATTCATTTTCTGATTGAAACTGCTGTCTTCTCCCATCTTTTTCCGTTGTTTCGTGGCAGGTTGTTAGCTATTGCTTTTCAGCCCTATAGAGTATTGAATGCTAGGGGCTGTACTATTTCATCACTTTGGTTAACTATAATTATGGCTAAGCAATATATGTTTCTTTTTCTTTTTTTTTTTTGTTCTGAGCATGGCAAAGCAACATATATTCTTAAAGTTTATTGCCAGTGTTTTTAATATCAAATCAATAGATTAAATCAGTTAAATTATTAAGTTAATAAAATTAAGTCGACTAAATTAATTAATTCGAAAGTCAGTTAAACTGACTAATTTAATTGTAGAAATTATATTTATTACTTTTAATGAACCTGCTATAATGATAATGTCATGAGTTTGAATGTTAGATGTAATATACTTGAATTAAGAAAAAAATCTCAATGGGGAGAGTTTTGTTGTTTTTATGGTCTAATATGTTATGATCTAATATGGTTCAAATTTTTATTAGTCTCATATTTTTAAAAAATGAAATAATAAATGATTTAATTAAAAAAAAAAAAAAAAGGGGGATATCCAAGGCTAGTGATACGTTAGAGAACGAAGATGGGTTTTGGGCATTTGCTATTATAGCTACGTTCCTATAGGAGGGGATAAGTGATGGAGCGGGCTAGCTCTTTGGGACTGATTACTTGGTTCCCTAATTGAGTAATGTTATATGCTCAAAAACAAGGATGACACCAGATAGAAACGAAAGCTTTAAAAAGGAAGAAGAAAAAAAAAAAAAAAAAGCAGAAGAATATAACTTTGGGACGACAAGTTACTTATTATTATTATGAAGTGAACATAAAATATAGAAAAAAATTAGGTTATAATACCAAATTGGAATTGGGCGGTCTTGGAAATATCACTGGATGGTGATGAATAGTCACTGTCTTTTGTGTCCTTTGAATCAGTTCTCTCAGCCAAAAGCAGTCAGACATGGCTATTATTATGAGAAGGACTTGTCATATTAATCCAATTCAAGGACAGAAAGAGAGCGTTGGATTTCTATTATATTATATATACCATAGACCCAAAGAGTGCTAGGGTTTTAACCCTTATCAGTTTTTACGAGGAAAATTACTTTATAAAGAGCATAAGCGTCTGATGCGCCTTCTTTATGAGTTTTCTTTTTCTTTTAAGGAATCTTCATGGTTTTCACTTTTACCCTCTCTAAGTGAGATATATAATATATTTCTTTGATTTTTTATGTTAATTGTATATATTAAGGCCCATTTGTTTTATCTTATTGTCATCTATTAATTCCTATTACTGAATATTAATTGTTAATAATTTGTTTTTATTAATTATTTGATAAAATTATTATTATAGATTGTTGTTTGTGAATATAATTATTAATATCGATGTAGATTTTTAAATAAATAAAACTCAATGATATATTTATTTTTTATTTACAAAAGTATATTAATTGATAAAGAATTTTAAAAAATATATCTAATAATCCACCAACTAATGAATCCTATTTAAATTAAAACTGATATATTAATCAAATATATATTATACAAAAACAAACACCTCTAAATGTGAGATAATCTTATTAAAAAAATTGTATAAAAATGAACTAGAAAAATTCTAAGTCAAAAAACGCAAGAAAAGTACGAGGAAGTGGTGTGATTGAGAATATCCCTTGAATAATCTAATAAAGAAAGTGCTTATTTTGATTAATCCAAGGATTTAGGATTAATATCAAAGTCATTGAGACGATAATAATAATAATAACAATAATGCAGAATTAATTAATTAAGTTCAATGCATATGCATAGAAGGACTGAATTTTGGTCATCTTGGTCGTCATTACCTGAAGATTTTTAATAATTAAGCACAATTGTCTAATAGTTTATACTTTGTTGACACGAATAGTATATCGTTGCCATGTGAATTCCATTAATTTTTGTATTTGCTCAAAATTGAAGGGTTCTTGAGCTAATTAAACACGCAACGTCAAAATCCTTCTCTTTGGTTTGGGAAAACAATTCCATTTTTAGCACACGACAGTACTTAGTGCGATATTATATTATTCATCAAATTTTTGCAAATTTAGAGATGGAATTTCAATTCTTTAATTTCTCTTTTTTTTGATTTGTCAATTCCTTAATTTCCAATATATTTTCATTCCTTTTCTGTTTTGGTCTAATTTTTGAGACATACTACAATGCTATATGTAATAATATTCCCTCTATTTTATAATAATAGACATTTTAGAAAAAGAATTTTATTTCACATTATCTATGATTTTATAATTTTTATGTATCATTTATTATATTTTTTTTTTCAAATTTTCCATCATCACTAATGAGAGGGAGAGAGGGGATTTGTTGATAATATATGAAAGAAATAAAATAATAATAGTAGAATTTTAAAGGATGTATTTGTCCATTTTAACTAATATTAAAATTATTTAATAGCTTTTTAAATATATGTGCATTTCTCTAAAATGCTTATTATTGCGAAACAGAAATAATATTATATTATAATATCATAATTAGTGTAGTTATTAAATATATAAATAATAATTTCATTGATATGTAACTAATTTTTACATATATATATATATATATATATATATATATATATATATATATATATATATATATATATATATATAGCACAAACAATTAATTTTTTGTTTTGTGTGTAGATAGTAATAGATGAGAAAAAAATCTGTTGTGTATAAGACTG
>CATIWR010211213.1:0-16087 GCA_949677035.1 Omphalea diandra | reverse complement strand
AAAAAATATTTCAGTAAAATAATATTTACAAAATAAAAACATTATAAATATATATATATATATATATATATATATATATATATATATATATATATATATATATATATATATAACTTGTATGTTTTTTTTCTCAATGTTGTATAAGTTGCTAGTTGCATCATATATTAATTTAATTATCAGTGGCAAAAATAATCTCTATATATAAATATATAAATATAAATATATGTGTTAATATATAGAGAGAGAAAGAGAAAAAGATATATATCAGGATAATTTATAAATTACTAATTATTTAATAAACTTATTGAAATATCAGTGCTATAGAAAAAAGGTTATGAAATAATTTAATTTTCTAAATGAAGTACTTGTTGTAAATTAATACTATTTTACTAAAATTCTAATAATTATGAACATATTTGGATCTAATTTTATTAATTATATATGATACAAAATTATTAGAAGATAAATTTATTGTAGTAGAAACTAATCCATAATAAATAGTTCAAAACTAATTTATAATAAATTGTAATAAATTTGGTAATATAAAATTTATTAAATAACTTCAAAAAATAATAAGTTCAAAGAAATTACAATTTATTTATACGATATTAATTGTATTTTGAACATAAAGAAAGTGGAGTCATAAAGTGGGGGAAGTAAATTTCAATTATTACAGTAATAATAATAATAATAAGTTTAATCAACATGCTTACGATATAATTCTTTGTCTCTTATTATCATTGTACAACCATACAAGCTTATTGCCCTTAAAATCTAATTCATTTTTAGTTTTGATAAAATTTACCAATTTTTTTTAATTTTGATAAAATTAGTCAAAATTAATAAAATTTTAGCAAGTTAAGACAAAATTCAAATGGGTCAAAATAGGATGATATATTGCATGACATGACAAACCAATGGACACAAATTTTTATAAAAAATTTAGTAAAATCAACTAACATTAGTTAATAATATCAGTTAATATTATTTTAACTTAATATTTTAACGTGATGCATTATCATATTTTGACCCATTTGAATTTCGATTAAATTTGTCAAAATTAAAAGAACTGACTAATTTTATCAAAATTAGAAAAAGTTTACATTTTAGGAGCCAATAAGTCAACCATATATTAAGTAGTTTAATTTAATGTTATGAGGTGGCAAAAGAAAATTGTGAAATTATTAATTGGATGAAGGTTTGATAAATTAGCTGTAACAGATGCAGAAAAACAAAGTCTTTAACGTAATACACTACTACAAATAATATACAAAGAGTTTTAGAGTTGATGTTCATTTATAATTATATTATGCATTTAGCTTTTTAACTATTACAAAAAACTATAAAAAAAAACATTCCAGAATACATAAAATACCATGAGGAAACACAATGGATAGGGCAGAATATATATATATATATATATATATAAGGTGGGAATTCACCTGAAGTGGATGTAATCTTCTTCAAAAATTTTATCACTTTATCATATTTCTTTGATAGAATATAAAACTAAGTTGTCAAAGTTTCATATCAACATGTTCACATTTTAATTTATAAAAAAGCATACTTCTATAGTTGTAGTCAAGAATATCCATGCTGAAAGGGCTGGTTTAATGATCTAAAGTACCATTGCAGTAACAGATTTAACATTGACAGCAGATGCATGGTTAACTCCCACCATATATGAAACAAATTTGTTAGCTTCACTATTGTAATATGTATAATAGACAGTGCAAGCAAATATATTTTTCTAATTTTCTTGCATCTCAAAATTTACAACGGGAAAATCCAGTTGACAGAGTACACAATCCAATGTTAAATCTAATGGAATTTTCAGAGTCTCCATCTACAAATTTTATATGTAAATTAGTGCCTAACCCATGCAAAATCTAAAACTCATATAATTCATGCCAAAGGTAAAAGAAAAATGCTAATATGTGGATAACAAAAATTATGCAATATTTGCTATAAGAAATTAAACATAATTTCTATATTATATTTATTTTGGCCCTTAATAACCGAAATTAAAAATCATATAAGCAAATAAATTTTGTGTTTGAAATAAATAAATAAAGTAAACCCATAAGAAATGGGATAATTTCAAAATTAGAAGCTAAGTGCAAGGAGAACAAAGTAGCAGGAGTGCACAAAGCAGTTTACGTTTTCAAATCATGTCCCAAAAGCAAGACATGGGGATCCAGAAGCAAATACAAAGAAGTAAGTTGTAAATGGCAGAATTTTTTCGAAAGCTACAATTGAAGCATAATAGAAAGCCAATATTATTAGTGTTTTAATTTCAGCTATTACTCTACGATTAAAGTATGGGAAATGAGCCAAGAAATCAAAGTAAAGAATTGGCAAACTAAATTTGATTTTCATGGAAACAAAGGATACTCGTACTATTCATATAATTAATTAGAACAACAAGCAATCCTTGCAAGGGTCGAATAGTAACAATAATTTTATTTTAAAATTTAGAACCCAAAAATGTATGAAATGAAATTTTTACAATAACGCAGCTACATAAATAGTTTCCATTAAAGAATAAATAAGCCAAACAAAAGTTTCACTAAAAGAGTATTTGACATTATTGTCAAAAGCAGATATAGCTCCACAAAAAAGTGTTTCACTAAAAATTACTAATTGAAAAAGCAGTTATGTGTTTAATAAAAAAATTTAAAACAGTAATTTTGAATAAAAACATCAATTTATATTTTGATTCTTATTCTTATTCTTGTTCTCTTTTCTTTTGTCACAAATTATTAATATAAGAAGTATTATTAATATAAGAAGTATAATTATAATAGTATCATTGAAGTGCTTTTTTCAAAGTTAATTTTCTACATAATATATTATCAAATAATTTCTTACCTATTTTATTCAATATTTAATTTATAAATTAATTATTAAAAAGAAAAAAATAAAAGCTTAAAAAAGAATTGAACACTATTTTTCTTTCAATAAATGTTTTTCCGTGAGCTGTCAATAGGGACAATTTAAAATGATCGGTCTATAGTTGGTTAACATGTAATTATTTGTAAGTTTGAAGGGCAATTCTATGCATTCAAAATATTATTTCTGCCACCCACACACTCTAAGAATCAGAATTTTGGCAAACCTTAAAAAATCAACTCCTCATTTGATCAACTTTTGACCCGCCAAAAGCTCATTTAAAAGATCCGATTAGTATCACCAAACACAATAAAAGATAATTTGAAGTCTAGAAGCTGAATTTTTCAGTAACAGAATTAGTGCCAAGCACTCCCTAATAACTCTTACAAAATATGCAACATTTAAATGTATCGGAAATTAATCACCAAAACTATGAGTATGCCCCCTCATTTAAAAACAAAATATTTCTGTAATTATATAAAACTTAAGTTTTTGTAAAAGTTAAAAAAAAAAAAAAACGAACTAGCCACATTAATTATATATAGACAGCAACAACATTGGTTATAAACTTAAGACAATCACAAATTCATTCATAAATAAAAGGAGAGGAATTCTGCCTCAATTTCATCTAGGGAGTAAAAAATATCTACTCTTCGCAAGTATAGCTACTTATGCAGGTAGTAAACAAAAAAAAAATATATTCATATTAAAATCAAAGCAGGCATTCACTCACAAACACACGGTAATTATGAAATACTATAATCATAACATATATAAAGTACCAATTTAAAGCTAATGTCAAGAAATATACCACAATTAGGTCCTCACAAAAGATTGAAGAAACTGTTTAAAATGGATATGCAAGGGTAAAAAAAACAACTCATACGTTTTATAGAGATACGACATTAAAAATAAAAGAATCGAATAAAATAATATCATCAAATCAAGATAAAAAATAAAAAATATTGCAAAAAAAAATTATGAGTAAAAAACACTAACAATATGTTCTAAAAATAAACAAAAAATAAAGTGTGAGATACACAACTTATACTAATAACCAAAGTAAGCAAAGCGACTGTTGTTAACAATTATGTTATAAATGAGTTAACAGTTAGTAAAAGTGAGAAAAACCAATATGTTAAAAGAAATCCTTTTATGAGAACCATCATATAAATCTCAAAAAACTTATCAAGAAATATAAAGAGGGTTAAACGGAAATATACCTAAATCTATAATGATCAATAGCTATTTGAAGTTGTGTGGTTGGCCTTCCAAATCTATATGTAGTTCTAAAAGATTCCTTTAACTTTTCTCTTAGTTTTCTTTTAGGTGATGGTATGCCAAAACAAAAATAAAATATATGTATGAACTGGAGACTATAACCACACACACACACATAGAGATATATATATATATATATATATATATATAAAACCTTTTGGAATTCCTATTTTACCCATCACAAAATAGGAATAACTCTAGGTTTATGAACAGTAAAGGCCCATACCCTATTAAATATATTAAAGCCTAAATTATCCAAACTTGATTAGATCACTTTTAACTGAGTTTGACATTATTTAACAGTTGATAATACATAATTATTTACATATCAGTTTGATGTTGGATTTACGATCTAACAATCTCTCACTTGAGCTATATGTATAACCTTATAATTACGTGTTATAAAAATAACTATATGAGCTCAACTTTGCTATCATTACCAAAATATATCTATAACCAATCTATTCCATCAATCATATCAATATAGGATCAAAGCAGCCTCCATTACATTTATCGTAACTTGAGCTATGAATGGTCACATATATCAATATAATTGAATGACATGGCTCATGATGTGGATGTGTAGCATGAAAATTTCATGCAATGTGATCTAAACACACAAGTTTCCAACTATTTCATCTTAAACTTTAGTGAAATTAAACCATACTAAAATTAGAGTGAAAATGAACCAAAACTTTATTTCTGCAAAAAAAATATCCTTAAAATATCTATAAATTGAAATAATTGTAAATGTCAATATCAAAAGCATCCAAATTTACAAATTCCCACTAGACCTGAATATCCTTAAATAACATGACATTTATACAAGTAGTATGCTCATAAAACATCTTAGGTAGTAATGCCTTAGTAAACGGATCCGCAATCATGGAGTTTGTGCCAATGTGCTCAATAGATAACTATCCACTCTAAACTTTTTCTTTAACAACTAAGAACTTGATGTCTATATGATTTGGCTTTTAAGAAGCTCTGATTATTATTGGAATATAAAATTGCTAACTTGTTATCACAAAATAACTTAAGTGGCCTTTTAATGCCATCCATTATGTGCATTCCTGTGATTAAGTTTCACAGCCATATTGTATTATTGGATGCCTTATAACATGCAATAAACTCTACTACCTTGGTATAAGTGGTTATAAGAGACTATTTAATACTCTTCCAAGAAATGACACCTCTATCTAGCAAATAGATATAACCTATAGTAGATTTCATATTGTCTTGGCATCCGGCAAAATTAGAGTTAGTAAACCCGATGATCTTTAGCCGATCCAACCTTTGATATGTAAGCATGTAGTCTTTTCTCCATAAGTATCACAAAACTTGTTTGACTACATTCTAATTGTCATTCCTAGATTACTTAAATATCTACCTAACATCCCAATGACATACGCAATATTCGAACACATATAAACCTAAGCATTCATTAAACTCCCTACTGTAGATGCATAAGGAATCTTTTGCATTTCTTTTTTCTCAAAATCATTCTTAGAGCATTGACTGAGATTAAATTTATCTCCATTAGCCATAGGGGTATCACTTTGTTTGCAATCTTGCATGCCATATCTTTTAAAAACGTTTTCAGTATATCCCTTTTGTGACGATCCAAGAACACCCAAAGAGCGATTCCAGTATATCTAAATTTCTAACATAAAAAAAGGCATCACCAAGATCTTTCATCTCAAAATTCTTAGCTAGAAAGCTCTTAGTTTCATGCAATAAGCCTATATTGTCATTGGCAATCAAAATTTCATCAATATATAAAACAAAAAAAAAAAATATAGTTGCTTATAGAACTCATGGTATACACAGTCTTCAACCGAGTTTATCTTAAAACTGAATGAGATAATCACTTGATGAAACTTGAATAGTTCACTTTAAATTGATTAAATTATGTATGAAGAGATATAAGAATTAGATGCACTAGCAAGCTTAAGTGCTTTTAGCATAGAAGTGAGATGAGAAGTCTCTAGGATATATTCTTTGATATTGCCATAACCCATATACCTTATTAGACATTGTTAAGAGCATATCTATATTAGCCTTTTCATTCTTAACAAATCTCTTTTCAATATCTGCAAGGAACTCTTTAGCCATAGTAATATTTTCTGACATCATACACATGAATGCTTTAAGAATGGCCTTCTTCATAACCATCATGCACATGCGATTCAATTTCTCCTACCTTTCTTTATCCCTCTTTTCATCAGAGATACTCTCAACCGTAATAGGTAAAGGAAAATCAACCCTTACTATAAGGTCAAGATCCATGACTTGAGAACTATCAAAAGGTTTTCTTGTTGCGGCTTAACGTTAGAGACATTCAACATAGGAATTAAATTAATGTTGGTAGTAATATTAGTTGGAGTTATAATTGAAAAACAAAGAACAACAAACAAGCAAAACAAGCTTATATAAGTCTTGAATCCAAATATCACAATAATAAATTCAAAATAAAGGTAAATCCCATCTCAAGATTCTAGACACTCCATTAACATTTTTTCTTTGGATAATATTAACTTTTAAGTAATATCTTAGTGTAGTAATCAAACATTGATAATAAGAATATGTCAAATAATAAATTTTCCTTTGGGTCAATTTATTATTTAGATAAAAACTGAATAATTGTCATGTGTTTGTTATCACAAGTGTTCATTCAATTCTATCAAATATGATCTTCCTTGGGGCCAATCAACATTCACATAAATTATAAGCACATAATCGTTTATATTTTGAGACAAATCAATTTCTACAAGAGAGGTCACTTTGGTGACACGTTGTTTCAATTAATTCACTTTAAAATATATATAAAAACTGATATTTGAAATTAAAATTGCACTAAATTATCTTTAAATCAATTGCAGTTATATAAAAGCTAATAATAATACCTTTTGGAAGCACAAAATATACCCTGAATCCACAATGACCAATAACTGTTTAGAGTCACGTGATTGGCCTTTCAGATCTAGACATAATTCTAAGAGACTTCTTTAACATTTCTCTCAGTTTTCTTTTAGGTGATGGGATGCCAACAGAAAAACAAAACATACATATGAACTAGGGACCATAACCATACACACATACACACACACACACATTACCTTTTGGAATTTCTATTTTACCCATTATAAAATAAAAATAACCTTAGGTTTCTACACATTAAGGTTTTATACCCTATTAGATACATTAACGCCCAAATTACCCAAACCTCATTAGATCACTTCTAACTAGGCTTGACTTAATTTGACAATCCATAATACATAAATATTTACATATAAGCCTAATAATGGATTCATGTTCCAACATAATAAAGCTATAATAATGCAAATTCGTGTAAAATAACTTTATATGGAATATCACAATTAACCAGGTGAAACATTAAAAAATATATATGCTTGATGAAAACAATTCATTTACTACAGGCAATTGCTTTACGTTGTTATCAATAAAGAAGCCAAAAATTCAAACATGGAAAAGAAAGAATGTGAAATAGGAACAATTAATAAAAGAAATGAGCATTATTACCACAGTTAATTGTAGAAGAAAGAAGAGAAATATGTTCTCCTTGAAAATTAAAATAGAAATCATAATATTAGAAATATAAAGATGGAAACAGAGAAACACATGTTTAATGCTTTAAAAAGTTCTAATAACATGTTATGTATAAGAAAAACATGTACCAAAACTATGCAACTGAAAAGAAACTTAGTGGAAAAGTGGTAAAAAAAAAATCTATAATTTTATGCTCTAAACAACATACTATTTATGCTATTAATGACAGATACAGTTAGAGAATGGAAGCTATAATTAATAAGACAAGGGCAAGAAGTAAAGAAACAATGGAAAACATATGAATGCTAAGGCATAGTAGTAATAAATGGTAAGTTGTAGAACTTACCCAAAAGAATCAAATATAGTTCAAAAAAACATTAAATCCAAGTGGAAGCAATATTTGTAAACAATGTTAGTCTTTGTTAAAGAGAGAAGGGTTAGTGTCGTAAGTAAGGAGCCAAATTACTATTAGGAGGTAATGTAAAGAATAGGTGTAAAGATTCTAATAAATGCCAAAAAACATTAAATGCTTCTAAGAATTTAAAGATGGACACATATATTTAGGTTTAAATTTAAAATTTCCAACAAAAGAGAAATGTGCAGCATCATAGAAATACTTACATAAATATAACACAACAACATGAAAACATAAACCATCATATACATTATGTTATTTAGTCCTCAAATAACCAACTCTAATAATATCCTAACAAATGCATTATTAGATACATATATAACTGAATGATATAGATGTATAATTCATTATGATATGTGTTTAATTAAATTCAACGTAGGCTATATTGATAATAGTGTAGGAATGATAATACTTTTGGCAATAGTGAATAAGCAAATTTTAATTAATAGACAAGTGTCAACCTTTTATGGTTTTATTAAAAGAATGTGCATAGATAAATGAGCCTACAACAAATAAAACAAAAGCTTAACTGATTGAAAAAATAAAATAAGCAAACTAACATAACCAATTTTTCACTAAAGAAATAATTTAAACATGACAATACAATAATGATGATAGTGTTAAAATCGAGAGAGCAGTATTGTAATAACAACATTATTCACATATGCAAAAAATAAAAAATTATAGTAAAAAAGATATATTGTTTCCTTAAAAGAATATATCTATAAACATAAATAAAAAAAAAATCACAACTCTACCGCATAACCAAATATGAAAATTAGAGAAGCCACTTAACTCATTCTTTAGAAAAGAAATAAAATAAATATAACTTTAGAGAAGACAATCTCAAAATAAAAGCACTGCTGACATCTCAATAACTATACAGTAATACAAACTTTATTACCATAAGTTAAAATGTAAAGTTACAATTGAAATACTATGCATGCCAAGAAAAAGTAATAAAGAAAGCTAAAACCAAAGAAAACCAATTGGCATCACCCATGAATCCAAAATATAGAATAACCATGTAAAATCTTAAATTTAACATGAGAGAGATGCAATATAAAAATACCATCATTTCCTATGCCTTAATACTATATCATTCTATTAAGGAGAAGAAAATAAATGAGGAAAAATTTTCTTACATTAGCACTAAGTATATTATTAAGGAATTGAACATGCAAAAACCATTGATCAAATCCAAAAATATGTAAAATCTACAAAAAATTAGTAACAAGAGATATTAGCACATGGAAAAGTGATCATTATCTCCTCTCTATAAAGGGCATCTTTCTACTAAAGCAACTTAAACACAGCAAGAAAAGCAAACATCAACAAAATTACCTTTAAATGTAATTCCCTCTGCTATTCATCTGATACCCATTTTCTACCATAACATTCACATTAATCCATAATATTACTATAAAGATAAAATTCCCAATAAATGTTTGCAAAAGAGGCTATTTAAAATGAAACACATACAACAAAATGGCATTGAGAAGGGCAAAAAAAAAAAAAAAAAAGAAATCAACAAATAACATATGCAAGGAAATGCTTGGATCAAAATAGATTAAAAATAAGAGCACTAAATAATAATGTATAAAATGTAAAAGGGAGTGAGTGTAGAAAACAAACCAAAATGGTGAACATCATCTTCACATGAAACCCTTAATGTAAACGTAGAGACCATTTCAAACAAAGAAGAAAACATGCAATGGAAGAACAGTAGAAATTAAGGTTAAGATGAAAGGCAAACAATTAATAGTAATAGAAATAGGTATAAAAGCCATACTAGGACCCATTATACTATCCACAAATTTAAATGTTGGGAAAATATAAACATAAAAGCAATTTGAAACAAAGAAAAGGACATGCAACAAGACAACAATAGGCAATTAAAATTAGGAATTAAGATCCAAATTAATAACAATATATCATACGATGCTGAAAATAGGTGTGAAAGAGGAAAAAAAGAAGGCCATAACATTGATAATAACATAGGTTTTGTTATTGATGCTAAACATTGTAATGACAAAAGCAAGGGTATTTTTCGATAAAAAGAGAAAGTCCATAATAAGTGTGAAAAGGAGGAAGAAATAAACATTATGGCAAGAATGAGATAAGGGTTATAATGGATGAAGAACATGGTAGCGGCGACAAGAGGTAGGTTTTTTAAGATGCAAAATGTAAGGGAAAGAGAAAGGGATTAATACTAGTAATAGTAGACTTAGAAATGAAAAAATAGCCATTCAAAATAGTGCACACATGATGTGTGTCATGGGATGAGGTAGTCATTTTACTATTAGCGAATATGGCATTGTGTAAAGTAGGGTGTAAAGTACCAAAAGACCCATGCCTTTACTTTGGAAACGACATCATTTTGTTGCATTTATGGGGAATAGTCGAAGGAGGAAGGCGTCATTTCCCTGATGTGAGAGAACAAAAGCATCCCCCTGCGTATCTTTCTAGAAAAAGATAATTGAACCCTTATATATATATATAGTGAAATTAAAGAATTTTTAGTAAAATAATAAATAACTTAACTAAAAATAAAAAAGATATATCATAGATGGACCAGGTAGATTTAAAATAATAACATTTACAAGAAAAATAAATAAAATGATTAGGTGATTGGAATTTTAAATAGAATAAATTAAGAAGGAGGCGAAGCCTATACCATGAAAAAATAGCAGAATAAAAATAAAAATATGATTGTAATATTAATAAAAATATTCACAATGAAAGAACCAATAAAACTGGAGAAAGCATAAATTAAGAGGGACATCTTTTTATAAGTGATAAAAATAAATGGGATGATAAAAATATTATTTAATGAACTAAATCGATCCATTGGTATAAAAAGAGAGTATAATAATAATAATAATAATGGTACACCAAAGGGAAATCCTATTAGAACAATTGATAAAAATTTATAAGAGGAAGAATAAGCCTCTTACCTTTTGGTGTAAAGTACTCAATTATTGCTTAATGACATAAGTTTTGTTTGTCAAAGAAAGGATAATACTTCTAATGCTACAAGTTTTAAGATGGAACAGAGTAAGACCTTGGACCCTATGATCTTAGTGGAGGCCCTAATAAGTTTGGATATGGTGAAGCTTAGTCATGGTAACATATGGACTGAGATCCCAATGATACTTCTAATTAGGGAATTTCCTTTATATAGATTTTTGCTTCTTTTATAACTTCATGTCTCCCCTTATGTGTTATACATAGTTGTAGGATAAATTATCTCCAATTGGTCCATCTACTGTAAATCTAAGAATATATGAACCTTGCCATTATGTATTTTATGGATTTCAACATCCCATTCACATCCATAGTGAAGATTAGATTGAATATGTGACTAATATCATTATCTTGTCCTTGAATAGAGACTCACTATCCTTACGAATCTATGTTGACAAGTTTTTAATTTGCCAACGCAAGTATATGGATTGTATAAGTAAAATAGTACACTAAGAGTGTAGATATCATCCCATAGAAATTATGTATAATTGCTTAAATATGATGATTCTATTTTTATCTGAAAAATAATTAAATGATACTTAGACTAATAATTAAAAATGCCTTAAAGATTACCAAACAAAATAACAAACATAGCCAGAATTAAAGCAATTAGGAAGAAATTCTTACGAATAAATTTAAGGCAATTAATTTCACCAATGAGAACTTAAGATGCTTTAATTCTCTAATGACAAGATGGATTAGGTGTTATAATTATTAATTATTCTATAGTGTTCAAGTCCTCTATCTCGAGTAGTCACTTAAACTTTGCAATCTTATTTCTAAGAACCATTTCTTAATGTGACAAAAAAAAAAAGATTACTCATTTGGATCTACCAATCCTTAATAATAGTAATAGTTTAAGTAGGTATCTTGATAATTAATCTAAGATAATTGATTTTAGGTCTATTTTAATTTACACTCAATCTATAAACAAAACATAAATCATGCAATTGGTGGCAAGGTAACTATAAGCATTAGAGAGTCATAAATCATTCAATCCTCTCCATGGCAACATTAAAAACCCTTAGGCAATGCATTTAGCCTAGCATATTCCTAGAATAATCCATATCTAATTATTTAAGCATCATCTAGATGAAAAAAAATATGAAACAAGGAGAACAGGTAAATGGAATTCTCCACAAAATTGACAATTGATGAAAGTCTCCTATTTCTTCTCAAATGATTCTTTCAAACTCTTGGAAAGGATCTTGAATTATGTGCTCTTTTTTTTATTTTCTCCTTAAAAAATGAGTCTCTCTCTCAAAGTCCTTTTCAATTATCCTATAATTCTTTTTTTCCTTATCTTCAGAAATCCTAAGTTGTTCCTTTTATACCTCTTTAAAATAACTAAAAGCAAGCTTCATATCACTAGTGTTGGACTAGGATGGTTAATCCTAAGTCTTGGACGTCTTTTGACATTGACAAAGAAGATTGATCAATCCTAATGTTTCAATTAAGTGTTGTGTTGCAGATTTAAGTTAGTTTTTCAAGTGGAAGTTAGATGGAGTTCATAATCTTCAATAAGGCAAAGTTCATCCAAATTTGTGGTTAGAGACTTCTAATTCGTGACCGTGACATAGCTTAAGAATAAGGTGAAACTAGGCCAGACGAATTCCCGGGCATCATCGCTATTGTGACTCATCCAAAGATGGGAGTGTCAAAGTCACAGATGAATTCGTTGTCAGTGTCGCGATCGTAAAATTCATAATGACTGAAAAAGGGAATCAAGTCCACAATTATAGCGTGCCAAGTGTTCTAGGTATCTATTGAAGAATAAAATTCACGAAGGTGACATTATGGGTAGCGATTAGGATTCATGAAGATGAAGATTCTCCTTTAAATAGAAAAATTCATGTCCTAAGTCGCACCCTATATAAGGAAAAATTGCGATTGTGACTTTTATGGGCAGTTAGAAAGTAACAACTATATTTTCTTGATGGACCAATGAGGAGATGACACACATACTAGGCATTAGACACAAACGGGGTTTTCCGTCGTAATGTTTTGCTCCCGTATGAAAATTGGAATGTCGTGACCACAAATCCTTAGTAGCGATCGGGACTCCCATCTATCATGCAATTATTACAGAATCTACCAAGCATGATTTGGAGATTTAATGGGCTTCATAGTGTAAAGCCTCTTTGGTGGGTATGAGCTATAAATACTCCACCAAACAAATGTAAATGCAAGAGAATTCATTAACTTGTAACAAAACTCTTGCAAATTTGCAACTCATTCTTTATATTCTTTAAGTGATTGTTTGGTGTGAGCATAAACACCAATTGTAATAGGTTTTAGTGTGAGCCTATAAAAATACTTGAGAAAGGTTTCAGTGTGAGCCAGTGAAAACACTTAAGAGAGCTTTTAGTGTTAGCCTTATAAAACACTTGTAAGAAAGGTTATTATGTGAGCCTTGAAAACACAAAGTGTAAAAGTTAGGTGTAAGCTTGGAAACATCATTTTGAGTGAGTGAAACACCCAATTGCAGAGAATTGGAGAGTGGACGTAGGGTTGATTTATATTTGAACCACTATAAATCTTTGTGTCTTCTTTCTACTCTTTCTTTATCCTCATTTTAATTTTTATTTAAACACTAATTCAACCCCCCCCCCCCCCCTCTCCTCCTCTCTTAGTGCCTAGGGCCAATAAGTGGTATCAGAGTCAAGTCTCACAATAAGCCTTAATTAGGTGAACAAAGTTCTTGGCACAAGAGGGAAACCACTCACACCTCAAGCCCTACCTTGATGAATCCGACTATACTCATTGGAAGTATATGATGGAGATTTATCTTGATACAAATGTAGTGGACCTTTAGAGTGTAGTTGTCAAAAAATGGAAGCCACCCTCTAAAGTAGTGGATGGAATTGAAGAATTCATTCCAAGGGAAGATTGGGTTAAAGCTCACAGGAGGTCAAAAAGCAAAAACAAGAGAGCAATGCTCATTCTTCTAAGCTCTCTTTGTAGGAAAGATATTAGAAGAGTCAGCATTGCCAAACAACTAATGCCATGTGGAAGACTCTTGAAAACTATCATGAGGGCACAACACTGGTTAAATCAAGAAGATTGGAGATGTATGTTATGGAATGAGAGCTCTTCATGATGAAAGACCATGAAAGCATCACCGAAATGACGAATAGACTTCTATCCATTGTCACAAACATGAAGAAATTTGGAAGGACTCTCATCAACTATGAGGTCAACACAAAAATCTTTAAGACTCTTCCATTAGATAAGTTTGGTGTAAGAGTGTGCAGCATTCAAGAGTCCAACTCGGAGTTTAGAAAGGTTCCTACAGATGTGTTGATAGGCAAACTCTTAACTCATGAGTTAGCCTTACAAAAGGATGAGCAAATGAAAAAACTAAGGGGCCAAGGAGAAAATCAGAAAAAGAAAGAAAAACCTTGGTACTCAAATCCTCAACCAAGGAGAATGAGGTAAAAACAACCTCTAGTGATGAAGAGAGTGACAAAAAAGAAGAAAAGCTAACGATGTTCTCAAAAAGGACTAAGGAGTTAATTAGAAGAAGAAAAGAGAGAAGAAGCTTTAAGAAGACAACTCCTAATCCTAGGAAAAGATCTAATGAAGTCACTTTCTATGAGTGTGGCAAGCAAGGCCACATCAAATACGATTGTCCCAAGATAAAGAAGAAGAAGAGATGGGACAAGCAGAAGAAGAAGAGTTTCTTAGCCACTTGGGATGATAGCTTAAGTGAAGATGAAGAAGAAGGAGAAGTTGCCAACATTTGCTTCATGGCACAAGAAGACTCTCCAAATGAGGTAAGTACTTCATCCCAGTCTCATTCAGATTTTGATGATTTTGATGAGATAGATAAAGAGCTTCTAGAGGCTCTTATTATGAGATATGACAAATACAAGTCACAAATGAAGTCTTATAAGAAAAAATGTCTAAAATTAGAGAATGATTATAAATCCCTCAATGATCTTATAAGCAAATTGAGAGCATCAAATGATGAGCTTAAAAAATCTATGAAAAATATAACCATATCATCTTCATCATTAGCTTCATTAAGAAAAGAGAATGACTCTCTAAAAGGAGAAGTCATTGAGCTTAGAAGCTCAATCTCTAAGTTCCACAAAGGAAAGGAAGCCTTGGACACATTGATTATGTCTCAAAGTCCATCATTGATTAGACATGGTTTAGGCTTCAATGGAGCCTCCTCGTCATCACATACTACATTTGTTAGATCATCAGAACCTTAAACTTCATGTGTCGAGGTAATTGGGAAGAAAAGTGCTCTTAGCACTAAGCCTTCTAAGCCTAAGGGAAAAGGGAAGGCTTCCCAAAGCTCAAGACCCAAGACTCAAAGAGCCAACCATGCCTATACATATAATAAAACTCATGCTCACACTCACAAATAATTCTCTACTACTTCTCATCACTCATGCACATACATGCACTCACATAATCAAAGTATGACAAGGCCTCCTACTCATACTAAGTTTATGCATAGGAGAAAGACTCCCAAGTCTAAACTCCAATGTCATTATTACATGAAATTTGGGCATGTTAATATTTATTATTTTATTAGGAAGGCTCACCTCAAATTAGAGGACCCTTCAACTCCTAACCTCCTAGGACCCAAGTATATGCTTAGGTACCTAAGAAAAGTTGAAGTACTTTTATTATGTAGGGAAATGTGGCAACCACTAATAAATCAAGCAATTGACTTATGGATAATGGATGTTCTAAGCATCTGATTGGAAATATAAAGTTATTCACGACATTGAAGGAAAAAGAAGGTGGAGATGTCACATTTGGTAACAATGCCAAGGGTAAGGTAATTGGCATTGGAACCATTAGTAAGAATGGTTGTTCTTTGACTGATAATGTTTTATTAGTTAGTGGCTTACAACATAATTTGTTAAGTGTAAGCCATTTGTG